>JAGGAQ010006251.1:0-23509 GCA_017657225.1 Termitomyces sp. T69sscA
TCAAAACTGAGGACTTGAAGAATAGCCTGAACAGTATTCTAAATGGGCACAGTACTCTGAGAAGTATTGCATAAGCACACTCAAAAAAGCACTTAATGAGGGCAGAGTGTCCGGGCTTTTCTGAAACTGAGTTCAAAACTTAAAAGTCAGCCTGCATTAGAATGGGACTCAGAAAAGTCCGCTTGTTACATAAGATTCATCAATTCTGACCAATTTTTGTCAGCAAAATCAATCCCCACGCCTCTCGCTCAACTCCCATGCTTCATGCCATTATTATATAGATATTGGTGGCTGTGCTGTTACTAATATTGTGTAACTAATTGAGCCCCAGTATGTAGTAGAGTATAACTAACAATAATCAATGCTGAGTAAAATTCATGCTAGAAAACACAAGAGGGGGAGCCCTTAACCATCAATGCAAGCTGCTAGTGGCTAGGAAAATGACAAAACCTCGAGTTTGACAGAGTACTGCATTTTGCATCAGGGTCATTCTGAACTTTTACGGTAAAGACCACTTTAGGCAATAATTAACACCCACAGAAGAAAACGTGCTGCACAGTAAAATCTAGTTCTCTACAGAACCCAATGGCCTGTGCTAGTCACAGTAAATACATGTAAGTTCCATAACAGACACAGAGTGATATCTAAGAAAGCAAGCTAAAGCTGACTCAAACAGGTACACATACACATAGCAATAGCTACTACCACTACTTACATTCAGGGTCACACCAGAACTTAATCAAGTATCAACAACCATGCTATACAAGATATGAACATATAAATAAAGAAATTTTCACGTGAAAACTCCACACAAGCCATATGACTCTGCCCAAGGAACAGAAGAACCATCTACAAATTGCAAGCCCAGAGAAACAGTTGGGTGTGAGGAGACACAACAAAAAGTGTTGACACCTAATCCAAGAATATGACCTCTCTGATATGGACCAATTGGACACTGATAACCTCAGCCAATCTCCCCTCTGTTAAGTAGAACACAAGTAAGTTCCTCAGTGTCTCGACAATATGTGAAGACGACTGTATTAACCTGTTAAGTAGAACACAAGTAAGTTCTACTTAGATAGTAAGTAAATCGTAGAGACCAATAAGTAAGAATAAACTCACCCTCAGTGTCTCAACAATATGTGAAGACGGCTGAGGGATGAGAAAAAAAACGTGATCTAAGGGTGTGTCAAGAAATAAGGTTTGACACAAATAACCAAAATATAACATATCAGCCACCGACAGTTGTGGCAGCGGCGGCGGCACAAAAACCAGAACAAAGAGTAGTAAGTAAGTAAGAAATAGAAAGAGAGAAATAAACCATAACATGCTCTTTGTCATGCCGTAGAAGTCGTTACTCAACACTCCCCCTGACGACAAGGCTTGAGTCAATTCGTGAGGCCAATTGACTTGACGAGATACTCGTGGGCTGCCTTTGGCAGAGGTTTTGTGAATAAATCCACAAAGTTTTCAGCTGATGGTATGTGTATGATGTCAATGTTCCCGTTCTGTACGTGTTCTCAAATGTAGTGATGCCAGATGTTGATGTGTTTAACTCTAGAGTGCCCTTTGGTCGACTTGGCCAGGGCAATGGATGAGTTGTTGTCCACATGGAGTACAATTGGGAAGGGTTGGGGAGGTTGATCTCTACCATGGAGTTATACATCCACAGTCCCTGTTGAGCCCCTCGAGTCATTGCCATATATTCAGCTTCAGTGGTGCTGAGGGCGACGGTGTTCTGGCATTTAGAACTCCATGAGATGGCCCCTCCAGCCATCATGAATATGTATCCCACAGTCAAGCGTCTCGTGTCCAAGTTTCCCCCATAATCCGCGTCTACATACCCTACTGGTTTGATGTCGCCTCCCAGATCTTTTGAGTACCTGATTTTGTAGTCAAGTGTACCCTTCACATAGCCCAATACATATGTCAGCGCTTGCCAGTGAGCAGGTCTTGGGTTTGTCTGGAAGCGGGCGAGTAAGCCGACTGCGTAGGAGAGGTCTGGTCTGGTCGCCACTTGAGCCCACATCAGAGAGCCGAGCAGTTGCCTATATGGTTTATCTGCCATGTACTTATGGTCAGCTGGGGTCTGGGGTGCCATTGCTGCTGTGAGTCTGATACCTGTCAGGAGTGGGGTAGCGTGGGGATTGCAGTCTTTCATTCCAAAACGTTCGAGGACTCAAGTCAGGTACACCTTTTGAGAGAAGGATATTGCTCCCATCATTTCATCTCTGTGTATTGTCATTCCTAGTATGAACGATGGGGTGCCTAGATCCTTGACATCGTAGATCGCGGCTAGTTCCCTTTTTGCTTCGTTGATGCCCCTGGTGGTCGTTGATACTCCAAAAACATCATTGTTAAAAGTGTTGGTGATGGTGTGCTCCACGCCAACTATTCTGAATTGTACGCAGCTATCTGCCCTTGAGGTCTGGTATCCCAAGTCTTGGTACGCTGCATTCAGCGTGTGCCACCAGTCGCGGCCCCCTTGCATCAAGCCATACAGGGTTTTCTGGAGATGACATACCTTCCCCTCCCCCCCAGGCAAACCCTGTGGCACCTCCATGTAGACATCAAAAACCAGGATGCTGTTTAGGTATGTGGACACAAAATCCACCTGCCAGATCTTCAGGTCCAGCTGCGCCGCTATGGCTGCCGACATCCACAGGGATTCCAGCCTGACCACCGCCGCGTACGTCTCATCATAATCCTCCCCCAGAATCTGGGAGTATCCCTTAGCCACAAGGCGAGCCTTTTGCTGGACAATGTTGCCCTCACCATCGTACTTGGTGGCGTAAACCCAGCAGCAACCAATGACCTTCTTGCCTGCCGGCACTGACAATTCTGGTACTAGGATGAAGACGTCACGGTCTGACATCATCTGGAGTTCGTCCCTCATGGCTGGCTCCCAGAGGTTGGGGTGTCTCATAGCCTCAGCGTAGCTCTTTGGGACATATGTGTCATTTGTGGGATCGTTTGATGCATCCAGCAGAGAAAGGAGTGCATAGGTGTCCTGGGCAAGGAAAGAGCGTGGGATGGGTTCTGCCATGTTGGCCGCCCTAAGTCTCTCAGAGCGTCGAAGTGTGGGCTCGGTTACTCTTGGTGTTGGCTGACTTATCTCCGTAGCGTTGTCACCTAGGCTTGACATGTCCTCAGAGATGGCCGGACCGGTCTGTGGTGTGGGCGCATGTAGCGGTGGGTCGGACACTCTGATCCTGGGTGCAACTGGCTGGTCAGGTGTAACTAT
Organism: Termitomyces sp. T69sscA; assembly: GCA_017657225.1. Taxonomy (NCBI): domain Eukaryota; kingdom Fungi; phylum Basidiomycota; class Agaricomycetes; order Agaricales; family Lyophyllaceae; genus Termitomyces; species Termitomyces sp. T69sscA. The sequence goes on from JAGGAQ010006251.1 coordinate 3,245, forward strand.
GGCCTTAGTGGACAGATTTGGCTCTGGGGGGTTGATAGCTGTGACGTCACTGGTGATATCATCAAGGTCTGTGAAAACTCAATGCCCTGTACCCTCATCGAAGATAACGTCACAGGATGTAACCACAGACCTAGTCCCATGGTCATACAACCTATAGCCATTGCTAGAGTAGCCCACAAGCACATACTTCACCGACCTCGGATCCAACTTCAAAATCACCAACTCCTCAGGTACCTTTGCATATCCCATGTAGCCAAACAGTCTGAGGTGGGCTACTCCTTGTCTCCTGCTCGTCCACTGTTCCTCTGGCACTTTGTCTGGATATCTCGCTGATGGGATTCTGTTTCTGGTATAGATTTGCATAGCCATGGCCTCTGCCCATAGTGATTTCAGCAGCTTGCTATCCGCCAACATACACCTCACCCCCTCAATGATTGTGCGGATACATCTTTCTGCGAGGCCATTCTGGGCATGGGCATATGGGGTGGTCACGATGAGGATAATACCATGTTGGGCGAAGTATTCCTGCCACTTGTCATTTATCCATTCTCTGCCTGTGTTGACTCACACTCTGGTGAGTTTCTTGCCAGTTTGTCGCTCCAATTCAGCGTGGTATATTGAGAACACTGACAGTGTAGTCATGGCATCTTTCCTGGACAAGAAATAACCGGTGAGATGGGAGGTGCCCCCGTCAGCTACCAACATCATGTATGTTGCCCTGCCTAAAGAGGCTACTGTTGCCGGGCCCCACAGGTCTATGTGTGCACACTTGTTCGGTCCCTTTTCAACAGGAGTCTCACCATTGTAGGGCCTGGCTTTGTGTTTCCCATAGACACAATCTTCGCACAAGCCTTTTGCTTCCAGATCTCCTACTATGGTAAGTCCATTGACCAGTCCTTTATGAGCTAGCATCCTGATGCTGTCGACCCCTGCATGTCTGAAGCGCCTATGCCAGCCATCGAGACTCACGGGCTTGTTTAATGACCTAGCAATCATAGCCTGTGAGGGCGGGTTGTCTCGCTGTTCTAGGGATTCCAGGTGATACATCCCCTCACTTCCTTCCCCCGTAAGCACTTCTTTACCATCACGGTCTCTGAAAGTGACTCTCCCCTGGCCAAAAGTGACCACAAACTCAGCGGCGTCGAACTTTGCTATTGAGATCAAGTCTGTGGCCAAATCGGGGGTGTGTAGAGCGTTCCTGAAGGTGATCTCAGTAGGTTCTTGCTTTGTCTGTACATATCGAGTGATCAATGGTTCTTTTTAACACAGTGGCTATGCAGACGGGTGCCCAATAACCTGTTAAGTAGAACACAAGTAAGTTCCTCAGTGTCTCGACAAAATGTGAAGACAACGGTATTAACCTGTTAAGTAGAACACAAGTAAGTTCTACTTATTTAGTAAGTAAATTGTAGGGACCAATAAGTAAGAATAAACTCACCCTCAGTGTCTCGACAATATGTGAAAGGGACGAGAAAAAAAAACGTGATCTAAGGGTGTGTCAAGAAATAAGGTTTGACACAAAGTAACCAAAATATAACATATCAGCCGCCAACAGTTGTGGCGGCAGCGGCGGCGGCGCAAAAACCAGAACAAAGAGTAGTAAGTAAGTAAGAAATAGAAAGAGAGAAATAAACTGTAATGTGCTCTTTGTCATGCCATAGGAGTCGTTACTCAACACCCTCACCAGCCCATCTCCACTCACAGTTCCCCCTCCTAATATGGCCACACTGAGCATCATGAAGGAGGGTGCCCAGCCTCATGATGAAGACACGACGGTGGTGGACATATCAAGCCCTTTCTTTTCTGATGCTAACAAATGAGCTGACCTCAACCCCGATACAAGCTTCAGGGGCAGCCAAAGAGAGTAAGGCCCCCAAGTGGATAGTCAAACACCGCCCACTGAATTCATCATCAGAGGCCCTTGCAATTGAACAGATTATCAAATTGCCAGCAAAGCTCAAGAGATCCCCAATCCCTGTCAAAGGTTTCTCCAGCATCCAACTCTCAACCCCCTCATGGTATTACTTCCTTCCAGAACAGAGAGAACACTTTGCCTCTTACCCTGAACCAAAATTTTGGATAAGGACATGGCAGGCAAGCAAAGAGGGAGACTTCGTCAAAGTGGGAAAAAACCTAAAGGCCCTCATCAAGGCGATGACAGGGGAAAGAGCCAAACTATCATTTCCAAATGAGAAATAGCATTGAAGAGGAGGACTGAACACCAGAAGCCCCCATATCACTTTCTCCTCTCCAGGATATCTGAAGCTGCAGGTTGTCTACTGGCAGTTACTCCAGCAATCTCTACCCCAGATGTAACGGCTGTCACAACCCGCTACCGACCCCCAGGACTCAGCCCTGGCCCCGGGACCCCAACCCTCCCAAAACCACCCCCACGATCGCCCCAGGCCCAGACCGCTACCCGGCCAACTCCCCCGGCCATCACCGGCCATCACCGCCCGTCAACGCCACCAGCCACCACCACTTGCGGCATCCCCAGCCATCACCGCCCATTGCTGCCCGTCACCACCACAGCCACCACCACTCGCAGCACCCCCCGGCCATCACCGCCGTGACCGCCACATCAGCACCAGGTCTCGGCTATCACATCACCTCAGCGCTGGCACCACCCATCATCCCCGGCCCGCGCTGAGACCCCCATCACGCATCATGATCGCGCATCACTGCTACCAACCTCTGCACATCACGCCCCGCTCCTGCTCCCTCCTTACCGCACCACCACCGCGTGTCTCTGCATTTCCAGTGCGAGACCTCTGCGCTGCGCGACATGTCTCAACCTCGCCCCGCCCCGTGCGGCCCCTGGGTCTCACCCCAAGCCCCAGCACCGCGACCTGCTGCTGGAACCCGGGCCTGAGCCCTGGGCCCTACGTACTGCGTAGTATATAAGTCGTAGAGTAGTAAGTAGATACTCTAGTCTTGATATTACCATAACCCGTCTTGTTTGTTGTGTTCTCATCTCTGTTTCGTTTTCTTGCACGTCCCGGTCTCATTACTTTTACTTGCTTCTTTTCTCGTTGTATGCGTCTCGTTTCGTCTCTCTGTCTCGTCTCCACTTGTCTCGTACTTCCAATCTATTCTTGTTGTTCTCCTTTCTCTTTTCCACTCTAAGTTCTCTTGATTCTCCATTCCCGGCTCCTCTCTTTGACTTAATCGTTTCCATCTCCTGTTATCTTATCTTGACTCTTTCCCCTTTTGGTTATCCAACTTCCCCGGTTCTGTTTCCATCCCTGGGACTCGCTAAGTCCCCATGCCTGATTATCTCTCAATCTCCGGGACTCGCTCGCCCACCAGCGCTCGCTTGTCTCATCCTCTTGCACCCCTGGGACTCGCGCCAACCCCCGGCACTCGTCCTCCACCCTTCCCAGCACTCGTCTCACTCACCGGCGCTACCGGCCCTCCCCCACACACCACCCTTGCCCCGCTTTGGTCTCCTACGCCTTGCGCTCCTCCTGGTGCTCTGTGTTTGTGTACACAGTAATCATCATGTAAGGTGTTCGCCCAGTAGACTGAGCCCCCGTGGTCAGCGGGACCTGACAACGGCCTTCATTCTGCCCTTTAACCCTCCGGTACCACAATTCCTGTGTATAGTGGAAGGCTTCACATTAAGCATCAGAACTCCAAAGGCAATCAATGAATTCAAGGAGGAAGCCCCCTGCATAATCACAATGACGCTACTAGGGAACGAAGAAATTATTGCTTTCATTAAGAGCAAAATTATTGGAAATGATACATCACAACACAACCTAGACCCTGCAAAAGAGATGATCACCTTGATTGAGGTCAAGCTTATCAAAGGAGATGAAACTACCACTTGGGCTGTAAAATTTGGGGCAAAAAAGCCTATGTAGAATGTATATCTGAAGTTGCCACTGATGATTGCATGGGCCAGTTACTTCCAGTTACTACAAATCCTACATGACATATATCTTGAAACCTACTGTCTGGTGTGTGCTCTGTTAGAAATTTAATGGTATCTAAATGACCATTGCAGCTGCAATGTGAAGTGGTAATCTCCCAGTAGGATCTGGGAAAAAAAAGTGCATCAGAGACATAATACAAAATAATATATATTACCTTCCACATCTACATCTGCATGATTCTCTAAGAGAATCTTCACAACATCAAGATGGTCATTTTGGGCTGCATAGTGGAGTGGAGACATGCCAATATTATCTAGAACACTCATCAGCTCATTAGCAGCATGCAATCCAAAACAATTTCAATCACACCTTTTAAATTTACATCTGCACCATAATCTAATAGAACTTTCACAACAGTCAGATGGTTATTTTGAGCTGCATAGTGAAGTGGAGGCATGACATCACAATCTGAGATACTAGTATTAGCAACATACAGATTATATGAGTTTGATCACACCTTGAAAATTTACATCTGCATTGTATTCTAACAAGACTTTCACAATATTCAAATGACCATAATGAATTGCAAAGTGAAGTGGAATCATGTCACCATGCCCTGTCAATTCTATCAATAGCAGCATGAGGTCTGAATTTGTCTGTATTCCACCTTTCATGTTTACATCTGCACAATACTCCAATAAAAGTTTGACAATGTCCAGATGACCATTTTTAACTGCAGAGTGAAGGGGAGTTATTCCATCATTACCTAAAATGCTAGTATAAGTAGCATGAAATTCAAGAGATGTTGTATCCCACTTTTCAAATCAACATCAGCATGATACTTTAACAAAACTTCTACAATGTCTAGATGGCCACAGTGGGCTGCAAAATGAAGTGGGACCATATTATCATTTTCTGAAATGTTGACATTATCAGTATGAGGTCTAAATGAGGTTTGTATTCCACCTTTTATGTTTGTATCTGCATGATACTCTAAGAGAAGCTTCACAATTTCCAGATGGTCATTTTGAACTGCAGAGTGAAGTGGAGATATACCATCATCACCTGAAATGTTACTATGAGTAGCATAAATCTAAAAGATGCTTTATCCTACTTATCAAATTGACATCTGCATGATTCTCTAATAGAACTTTCACAATGTCTAGATGGCCATAGTGAACTGCAAAGTGGAGTGGAACCATGTTACTATGTCCTGAAATACATTATATCATTAGCAGTTTGAAAGTATAAAATGAGTTTGCATCTCACCCTTTATGTTTACATCTGCATGGTATTTCAACAAAATGTTTAAAATGTCTAGGTGACCAAGTTGAGCTGTACAGTGAAGTGGAGAAATATGGTAATCATCTGAAATACAAGCATTAGAAACATGAGCTCTAATGAACTGTGTCCCACTTTTTATATTTACGTCTGCATGGTAATCTAATAGAGTCTTGACAATGTCCAGATGGCCATTTTTAGCTGCAGAGTGAAGTGGAGATATGTCACCAACACCTAAAATGTTATAATGAGCAGCAAAATGCTTGAAAGATTTTATATCCTACTTTTCAAATTAACATCTGCATGATGCTCTAACAAAACTTTGACAATGTTCAAGTGGCCATGGTAAACTGCAAAGTGAAGTGGAACTATGTCACCATACCCTGAAATGCTAGCATTAGCAGTGTGAGATCTAAATGAGTTCATATCTTACCTTTTATATTTACATCTGCATGGTTTTCTAACAGAATTTTCACAATGTCTAGTTGGCCTTGATGAACCGCAAAGTGAAGTAAAAACATGTTTAAAGGGCCTAAAAAAGGAGCATTAGGAGCATGAAATCTAACTGAGTATATATCCCACCATTTATATTTATATTCACATGGTACTCTGACAAAACTTTTAGAAAGTCAAGATAGCCATTTCTAGCTGTAGAAGAAAGTAAAAGTATGTGTACATCATCTGAGATGCTGGAATTAGCAGCATCGTGGTCTAAATGAGTTTGCACCATACATTTGAAATTTGCATCTGCATGATGCCTGAGCAGAGATTTCATCATATTCAAATTGTTTTTTTCAGCTGCAAAGTAAAGTAGTGATCTTCCTTCTTGATCTGAAATACCAGCTGTAACAAAAAAAGTTTGCATGACTGCTTAGCTTACCTTTTGAATTTGAATTGGCCTGATGGTCGAGCAAAACCTGCATACTTTCTGAATGGCCATTTATAGCTGCACTCCACATACATAGATCTAATCAAACACTGTTAATAGCATTCCCATCAGAAACATCAGGTTCATACCAATTACATTGCTTCTTGCTCCCTGCCTCAAAAGAGAGGCAACTGAATTTTGCTCCCCCTTCTTTGATGCTTCCAAGAGTTGTTCATCAAGTTGCTTAGCACGCCTTTCCAAGATTGACTCTATGAGATCACGAAGAGCAACCAAAAGCAATAGAACAGCAAGAGTCTGGCCAAATGTCCATTGAGCTTCGCCAGCCAGATGAAATTGATTTATATTATGTTTAATAGCCAGTTCTGTGTCTACTAACAGAACAATATCAATTACTGCCAGAATCATTAATCCTGTTGTTGTTGAATGGAGCATAATATTGCATGAAGACTTGAAAATATGCTTCAATAGGAGTGGCATGGCAAAAAAGGAAATAGGGATTACAAGGTTCAGCAATGGAACCAAGATGATACTGTAAACCAAAAGAGACCATGTCCTTAGTCCACCTGATCCCAACTGAACTTGTTTACCAAATATGTATATTGTTGCAGACAATGAACACACTTCTGAGCCTCCAAAGTCAGCTGGATAGCTCCAGAGCCAGATACCAACAGCAGCCATGAGTGACAAATGCAAAGAGCCTATCAGAACAACAGAATTTTTTGAAGCTTTCTTTATTTCATAGATCCACCTGGAAAGAGACCTGATTCTGTTTTTTAAAAGGGCATGGCTCACTGATACCCTAACTTCCTCACTTAACTCATCCTCCGAGAGATTTACTCTGTAATGGATATAGAGCAGGAAGTATATGAAGAGGTTGGTGTTGTTCATCCAACTGAGGTCAAGGATGATAGAAGCATGATAATTGGAGATGCCCTGATTATGAGCTTGTATGATGGTTGCAATGAGGATGGCAAAGGCTGTGATGAGGATGGTAGTAGATTGTTTCTCCAGTTCGTCAAGTTTGGTAGGAGTCATCCGCCCGTCTTTGATAGCCCAGAGTGCTGGTACAAAACTCAGGAGATTTTGTACATAAATGGCGGTCCGAACACCGATCCCGGAAACGTCTGGATTGGCGCTCAACGTAGGGCAGAAAGTCGTCGGGTCAGACATACTGAAGGGAAGAAAGGTCGAAAGGTTTTGAAGTTGGTCAGCATTGACTTGTGCCACATGTGCATGGCAACGCGTAACATCTTGGGAACATGTCAAATCAAAATTGAAAGTTATTCCCACCTACGTGGAAGAATAGATTGTCAGACATCTCGCTGCTAAAAGGACATAAGTCATGGCTAAGTAACCACGTTGCAATCATACCGGTCATGACAGCTTTCCATTATGGACATGGAAATGGAAGCCTATGAGCATCTTATCTTGACTTAAGCTCGATCAGGTCTCACAGCTCGCCGTCGTCGTTGCCAACGCGCTCTGCATCCGCGAGCATTGAAGAGACTCTCCAAATGTGCCATGTCCCAGGCCCTGAGAATTTTGAACTATCCGAAAGTCATTATAGGAGTCTATCCTCAGAGTGTGGTAATCGCAGACCCGTTCAGCCGTGACTCACAACGGTCTCTAAGGATGTGTGATCCAAAGCTTAGTATTTCGCTAGACGTTACTTAGAGCCTCGATCGACCCGTTCGATGCTGGTTGTTTAGCATGTTCGACATGATATTGAAGTGTTAGAGCACATCGAAACACAATTATTTCATGAATCGTTTCCCATGGATCCTATTCAGAGTTCATGCAAAAGTCTTTAGTGCCGATGAGGTTTAACTTTGAAAATACCTTTCTGACATGTCTCCCTCCAAGCACAAAGCGTCTCAATTATTGTTGTATCCATCAGTCTAGCTGGAATATTAAAAAACGGTGCGGTGCGGCGAAGTCATACCCAACAAAAAAGCATTGTCTTCTAAGTCCAGTCTATTGTTACACACCACGTTCCCACCTTGTGAAATGTACTCGCCAATTCTTCCTAACAGCCATCGCTGAAAAGGATAAATCTCACATCGAAGATCGAAGAGCCAGGCGCTGACTACACCACACATTTCATCTGTCTATGGTCCAATTGCAGACGGCGTCTTGGATGTATGTGAGGAGGTGAGTGTGGTCGTGGTACACTTTCGTCACCAATGGATGCTGTGTCGGTGGTCGGAAGGGTGTCAGTCGTGCAAGTAGCAAATCATACCACGCTGTGTAAACTTTCCAGATCAATAAATCGCAGGAACGAAAAGCGAAGGTCAAGGCTAGCGGTATTGCGTCGTTGGATGGTAATTATGTGAAATTAACAAGCGGGATTGAAGGTTGATGACGTTCACACCGTAAAACGCAAGGCTCGGGCTCATGTACATCTGTAAGATGAAAAGACTTCCAATATTATTGAATCGTGAGCTTACACATCCACTCTGACTTTGTATCGATATTGACGACGCTTGTGCTAAGTGGTTGCTGCTTGAGTCCGAGGCGATGACTCAAACAATAAGGACCATAGAGGTGTCCGATGTGCCTGAATTCTGTCGTTCAAAAAGGTGAATAAAGACAATGTGGAAGGATCTCAGCTGCAGACACCGTGTCACATGAAGCGCTGCGCAAAAGGCATACCGCCAAATGGATGCTGATGCAAAGAAAGTTAGCTATCGATATGACAGCGCTGATGTGAGACTCAGGTCTTGATATCCCGTAGAATTGACTCTGCAGGTCGTTGTCAAATCTGAAGTTTACACGGAGGCATCTCCATCAACCATCTTACTCCGTCGTGGCATGGAATTGGGATATGGAAGTGGGCACCCGCCGAGCTGAGTCAATATTCTGAGCAGATTTATTGTGGAAGCGAAACAACATCCTCAACAATGGATGATCAATTGCGATTAGGCAACGCAACAGACATGGTTGATTTCCTTTTCTACTCAAGCCAAGTACCACTCTTCAAACCAGCTCTCGAACTTTCACGTCTGGGTCACTGTCTTTCTGGACGGATTGCCCAGTATGAAGCTGTCGGGGGTACCTAATCGCGTAAGCGGTGTACGGCTGTGTCGGCCCCGGTTTCTAGTAGAGACCGCGATCAATATGGAAACCGCCAAACCGAATGATCGAACTCACAGGTGAGTACCCGGGAAACGGATATGCGCCAGGACCGCTGAACGCAGGGTTCGCAGGTGCCGTCTGTGGACCCTTGTTGGTGCTGAACTTGCCCTGGTATCGCATCTCTGGCGATGGCGGGAAATGCACGCGCTTCCCAGACACTGCCCCGGCAGAGCGGCCGGGGAAGTTATATGCACGTGGACCAGAAGGGCTATCAGCGCCAGGAGTGTGCGGGTAACCTGCTGGCGTCTCGGGAAACGAGGTAGGCGGGCCTGGTGAATCGGTCGTTCTCGAGATGTATGCGGAGGGAGGGAGCGGGTAGCCTGCTGGTGAGCGGTGGTCAAAGCTTGTGACGTAAGTCGTTGGAGGCCCTTGAATCTGTGAGGGTTCGATTTGATAAACAGAAGCGATAGCATCTTGTCGCTCTCTCTCCCGGACTCTTCGTCTGCGTATGCAAAAGCAAATGCACAATGACACCAAGATTGATACTACTGCGATCAGTAGTTTAGTATGATATTTCGTTCGCAGCGCAAAAAACATACGGAGAAACCCTCCCAGGAAGATCGCGACTCGAGCACCAACAGGCAAACGTTGTGTACATTGCCACAGCCCATCACTGAGGAATCCAAACTACATTCAGCCGCAGTCTATCTTCCATGACCCACCATTACTCACAGTGTGGTATAGCACACCTGATCAGCCGCGACTCCCGGAATCGCGCCTATGCCCCATACTAATGCAACAGTCCCACCTATAACTCGAAGACCTAGGTGTGTATACACTCAAAGATTAGAAATCTCCCAGAACCTTCTACACAAGACCCCACTCACTTGAGCCCGAATTCCGCGTCATCATATTGCTTCTAATGAACTTCAAATTATCTAAAAAGATCAACTTTATAGAAATTCGCCAAAAACGATAAACCAGTCTGAAGAACCCGCACAGCAGGACTTCTGGTGAGGAGGATGGTATAGTAGGGGGTGAGATCAACTCGCAAAAGATTCATCACGGCGAAGGCGGCGATTATAAGTATGTATCGCTAGATTTGACCCCTTTGATGGGAGACCGTTGATGTTGACAACTTTGATGGTGATGGCTGTGCAAATAGTTACGCAGGCGTGAAACACCGCACACGTCCGACTTGACACGGTGAGCGGAAAGGTTAAGAAGGCATGGAGGCACTCTCCAATGCAAGCTGCTCTCCATTGTTTGCATTGTTTGATGCCATAGTGATTAAGGTGTCGCACGCTGAATCACTAGTGAAGTTCTGCCACATTTTTTTCAGTCGTTGACAATCTACCGAGAATACTCATACACCAATGTTTTCTTTACACTGCCAAGTACACACCTAAACCCACCGCTGCACAACGACACTGTTAGAAAGGCCCGCGGCCTCGATCGTGATGTCTAAATCATCCAAAGTGCGATTTGGGAACGTTGTTCCGATCGTATAAGGTCGTGTCGTATTCTCGGGGCGCGCGCTGAAAGGAATCAGCGACTCGTGAGGCTATCACGAACCAAGATGACGTACGCATTGATGAAATTCCTCAAGTCACTAACTTTGTGTGTCAAGTTCATGCGACATACAATCCTGAGATCCGTCAACACAAGTTGCAACATCCAAATCGACTAAGTGAAGTACCTCGTCCCATCCGCCAAGCGGATCTGCACACTGGTCGTAGGCATCGATTGATCAACTTCAAATCGCGTGGTCACACTCTGTCGCTGCTCGACCGTGGTTGAAGTCCGCTGAGAAGAGGTCGGGAATTGTCCGGGCATTGGAGTTGAATCATTAGACGATCTTGCAGTCTGTATCTCCGGTACTGGGGCACCAAGACGGTGACCAGAACCAGAGAAGGCTCGAGATCCCTGAGGCGGTACGTAGGCCTCGTGTACTCTCTGGGAAATGCGAATATCCACGGGCTGTCCCACGCGGAGGTTGAGGATGTGGGGTGGAGCTTGGCTGGGCAAGTATTAGAGTGTCATCTACGACAGAAAGAAAGAAATGTACCCGGAGCGCAGTTGGTCAAGGAGCTCGGCATGTTCGGGGTTGTCATAGTCCATCAAGGGCCCATCCTCTATAGAGAACCCGTTGCTCCACAATGTCAAATGGCGAACAGTAGGCACCTCGTCCTCTTTTGGGGGCTAGACATCAATACGAGTCATCGTAATTTATTGCCTGTACACACCAGGTAACGCATTGGGATCCGGAATATACGTGCTCTCTACTTCATCACTTCCAAGTGTGTGGCCTCCACCATGGAAGGGCCCTGAAGGAGGAGACGCATCTCTCCGCGTGCCACCTCTGATCACAAGATATGAGCAACATGATGAGTTCTGATCTGAAAACTTTGGAAAACTTACTGTGCAGCAAGGCGTAGAAGGTCGCGAACTACATCACCTCCTGGCATTCGGGACCGATTATCTGGATTCTGGATCGAGAGCCCGCTTTTGGGGCAAAGCTCAGGTGTACTTGTTTCCAATCATCAGTACTATGCTCACCTGCGTTCACCGCCTGCAAACCACGATTCTCCCTTACCCTGCTCATCTTCATCGGAGTCGTCGTCGTCTTGGCCTCCACCAAAACCCCCAAAACTCGGCCCGGCACCACCAGCCTGCGAGTTAAGCCCACCGATTGTTCCAAATCGCGAGCCGCTACGACTATTGTTACCTCCACCGTTTCTTGTTGAGATCGTACAACAATTAATTCTTCATCTCTAGAGACAGAGATGGACGACGTACCCCGACCAGTCACCTATACGACCTACCCGAGGGACCTGAGTCGGTCTGGCCCATGAAGAAGGCAAAGGTTCAGCGGCACCACCTCCTAGAGAGCGTCCTCCTCCAGTCGTGCTGTTATTGTCGCCGTCGGACATGATGATATATAGATACACAACTGAAGCGTGACGCGGTCTCAACGTACTTATGTTGAGGGGCTCCAGACAAACAAGACGGCAAATTAGTGACAGTCCTGAGAAATCCTCTTGGTAAGGATCTGATTTACTGATGGCCGGCATTAGGGTATGCGACGCGCAAACAAGGGCGGTTGTAAAAGAAAAAGGTTTTTCATTGGCACTAAGAGAGTACGTCACGTATTAAGAAGGTATCAATGGATGTAAAATTAGGGGTGTGAAAATTATCAGATATGAACCAGAAATATCATCATACAGGCGCAGCGATTGTGTGTGGCGTGATACAAGGCAATCGATAACACACCGCGATACAGTGAGTAATGCATTTGGTAGTCTCGAAATGATGTCAGGTACAGTTGATATTCTGGTGTCACAATATGGAACCGACAGGCATTCTCGAGGAAACACTGGCGTCGATGCTCGGGGTTTTCGACGTTGGGCACAAACACTCGCAAGTACATGATAGCAGAAAAACAGCACTTAGGATGTACAAGACTATGTCCAGAACATGACGTCAATAGCAAATATAGCTCCGTGCAATATTGTGAAAGGAGAAAATAAGAGAAGAAATGCGATACAATGCAAGTGGATTTGATGACGAGTAACAAGAAGGAAAAGTAAGCGACAACACGGAAGCAAGGACAACAATGAGAAGGTAAAGTGATGGAGAGGAAGTGGATTTCGATGGAGACATATGTCATCCATAATCATGTTGCGTTAGGGATAACAAGTAGATCCCGTCTGGTGATACATACATACCTTTAACGAGATAGCGATAGGAAGGAATATAAACGATAGACGTTCAGTGGTACACTGTGGCGGGTGGCGTATTGAGAAGAGTGTGCACTAAACACACTCGTAGGCAATTATGACGCCACGAAGGGAAGTCCAGAAAAGTGGATGGTCATGTGGGCATTGTGCCAACAAAGGGGATGGAGGATCGGTGGAAAGGGTGAGTGGCTCGTGAGGTAACACGGGGCTGATTCCTTCCTTGTTCAGGCCATAGCATAGCTGGCCGCCACCAACGCGGAGACGGTATCCCAAGCAAGTCGGATCTGTTGGTTCATGCCCATAAATTCGGCGAAGTTCTTGCTGGCGGCGACTGGGTCTTCAATCCCGTTTGCGTTGAAATGGGCATTATAATAGGAATGTCCGTGGCCCGTAGCATCGGCGTTCGTGGAGCCTGTATTATGATACTCGGCATAGCCAGAGTTGGCTTCATTCTGGAAATAGGTGATAGGATAGGCTCCTCTTGGTACAGCGGCGACATCAAACTCGGTTGTATGCTCGTACGCATAATTCGCTCCGTATGTGTTCGGAGGTTGGGCCAATCCGTCTCCAGCATAAAGCTGACCTCCATACACGACGGTATCACCTCCCTGCATTTGGCTATTGAGCTCTGCTGTCTGGTAGCCATCCACTTCGGATGCGGAAAATGGCTGCATGGCGATATGGCTCGGGTAAGGGCGGTAAGGTTGGCCATAATAATTTATCGGCTGCAGCTGTGCCTCATGATTGATCATCATATTTGAGGTATCGGAAGACTAGAGAAAGATTATGAACGACCAGATGACAGATAAAAAGACACATTAGAACTTACAAAAACAGGATCATTATAGGTGTGTTCAGAAATCGTGTTGGTGTATTCATCATTGGAGGTCATTGCAGGACTCAGTGCGACAACATCGTCGGAGGCAACGGCATGTTGGTCGCTGGAGGCCAGTGTAGAACCAAGCACGACGCCACTATCTGTAGGGATGTACTGATCGATGGGGGCCGCCGCAAAACCGAGTCCGATGCCATTGTCAGAGGGGACGGGGTATTGGTCGTAAGGAACCACCGCAGAAGCGGGCTCGACGACATCATTGGAAGCCGAGGCCAGGTTGTAGGCCTCAGGCCCCTCACCACAGGATACATGTATGTCGGTGGCCTGAGTGGGTGCGAAGGTAGCGACACAGGTCAACGCCGCCTTTGCTTTCCTGGTCCGCATTGGCTTTGTCGCACCTCCCCGCTTTCCCTTCTTTGGCTGCTGCTTGTCGGCCGGTCCCCTTGGCCTGGGTTGGTACCTGTAATCGGGATGAAGCGCGCGATGTTCCAACGCCTTCTCTTTTGCGAGTTGCTCGAAGTATCTTATGACCTCGTCGGTTTCATTTCGCCACAGCTCGGAAATCATCTTGGACATTTTTGTAAGATCGTGCTTTTCACCTGGATGCGCCTCGGTATATTCCCTCAACTTTTCTTTCCGGTAGATCAGCCACACGTTGGGGGGTCTTTTTACGTGTGATTTCTTGGAAGTGGCTTTGACAGAAGACTTAGTAGAGGAGGAAACAGACATGTTGTCGTAGAAAATGTGAAGGTGTTCGCTGAGTGAGGGAAGGCAGACAGGAGCGGGATGTTGGGAGTGTTTTATTTATCAATCGAGTGGCCAGAGTTGAAGTACCTGTTTGCACGTGGTCCGATAATCATCCTGGCCACATAAGATTAATCCTAGGTAAAGAAAAAGGGACAACAGAACCGGCATACCGTCCGGAATAAACTTCTCTAAACAACCACTCAGTCTCTCAAAAGAGAGAACGTGTGTGGAATGCTGTACTTTTGATGAGAACCTCACCAGCAGCCTGGTCCTTGCCGCCGGTCAAAGCTCGAGCCCAGTTCTTTGATGCCACCGTCCCCTTACAAGTTGAGTGATAGACCGCTTTGGCAACTATGAAGGATTGACATGTTCGATTGCAGAAATCGCAACCCAAGCGGCAAAGAGTCAAAGCTATTATTTTATTGAGCGTTGCGCGAAAGAATATTCCACGACAAGGAACGCCGATAGTCTGAATATCGCTTTGAGTGGCCTCGGTCTAAATCCACCTTGTGAAAAAAACTTTGTACCTACCGATATTACCAGATTAATTGCCCACTACGCAGGAGGAAAACCTGTTATTTGGTATGCACATAACCAATTCAGTAGCTGTAAATCTTCCTGTGGTATGAGCTCTTTTGGTCCTAAATAAATCGCTCGAGTCTGATGTGGATTTCCCAGAGCTCCGCTATCCCGAGCAGCACTAATTGACAGATATTTCCAGGAGACCCAATGGCGATTATGAGTTCTGATATGTTCTTTCCCAGCAACCTTTGATGTTGGTGGGGACGTCCATCAGAGGCAAACTAGAGATCCTGTACGGACTCGACAGCATAAATAAGTGATCTCCCTTGCCTCAGGCTTTCGAGCGGCTTCATCAAACAGAGACGAACTGGTCCATCTTGTCGTCAGAAAGCGTCCGAATCGTGAGTTCCGATGTTCGAAAGTACTTCTCTATGAGTCGTTGCTAAAACGATACATTTCGTGAATCTAGGGGTTGATTTTTTTTTTCTGGAAGGAAGTTGGAGTGGATTGCCACATAGATCACGAGAATGACACTCACACAAGGCTACCTACATGTAACACGGCCCAGAATCCGGATATCAAGTCATAACTGGCCATGGGTCCCTCTGAAGGTCAAGCTGTCTGTCAAGTCGACTGAAGGATTTTGACGAGTGTATGTATGTATCTTGATCAGATTGAATTCTCACGCGCGTTTGGAACGGCGGCGCGTGACGCTGCATGTATGCTTGGCTCGTCAACTCGACGGACAACGGATGTGAATTCAACTTCACAACACGGACTTTTATATGCGTTGCGCCCATGTGTCTTCCATCGTTGGAACACTCAAAGACAAGAACAAGACCTCTCATGTGACACATGGCGGGAAGCAAGACTAGTCAAAATCAACTGAAAGAGCTGCGCATGCCGCTGAATACACGAAGAGTAGATATGATTGAATTTAAACTTTGGACCCAAGGACCCAGAGTGTGAGCGCTGAGCAATCATCTCACTTCCGTCAGCCTCTGATTGACTCTCCCAATAGGCCACAGATTCAGCCCACATCCAGCTCTCCAGCTCTCCTTCGCCGTGAAGCAGCAAGAGAGTCATTCAGCAAGGGAGCCATTGGGCGCATCTGAGGGGCAGGCTTGAGAGTTGCAGATATTGGCAAGGGTCTTAAAGAGGCTCATTGCGATCGTGAGGTTGCCGGAGATGAAAATAAAAAAATGTCTTGAAAAATTTTCCTTTGCACATTTGAGATCCTATCATGGCGTCTTGTTCAAAACACCGATATTTATCATGAATGCTCAGAGCAACCTTTGATGTCGGTCCATCATTGAACTGCTTGCGTGGCAGAAGAACATGAATGACATTGAAAACAAAAAACGATGTGATTTTTTGCTGGATTGGTACACACTGAGGTATTCTTGTAGTTTCTAGTACATCAAGCCAATCACAGTTGATGTGCAATGACTGTATTACATGTCTGGGACAGGATCATCAGCCAATCTCGTTCGCACACCCTTCTTGACCCTCCACTGTAAACCATGTTTCCTATCGACAAACTTGTCTTCGTCATAAAACCTTTCTTTCTCTTCGCTAGACAAATCAGATATTTCTCGATTGATTACGCCCCAGCCAGCATCCTGTGCCCTTCGACATTGTTCTATGTCAGAGATAGGAGTCCTGTAACGATGCCAGACACCACCGGCCACCAAGGTGTCGCCATCGTTACCATATCGAAGCAACCAGCGTATATCACAATGAAAATCCTGCCACATAGAGTGATCCGTCCAACGCTGTTCTAAAGGTACCTCCGTGAGTCTGATATTGGCATGAGCCCAGTCGATGAGGACAGGACAACCATCATTGCAGCGAATGATAACATTGTTAACGGTGATGTCGCAATGATTAACGCCGTAGCGTCGAAGATCGCGTCCAAGTTGCAGAACGCGCTGAGATATGACTTCTGCCTCCTCGACAGAGATATTGATGCCCGGTTGATACGAGGCCATAGTGCGACCTTCAACATGTTCGAGAAGGAGTCCGTTGATGTGGGTCAATGATGGGTGGCAAGCGGTTTCGTCCATCTTGAGCTGTGCGGAACCAAAGAAGCGGGGAACTAACCCCAAGTCTTGCGCCTCGCTGAGACACCGGTACGCTTCACGTTCCTTAGAAAGGCCGCGTTCATAGTAATCCCAATATTCTAACATATACCACCATGGTGGAGGTACCTCGTCAGGTTTGCGTAGAGATTTTATCGTACCAAATGTCTTGATATGAGATTGAATACTCTCTTGGTAGTCCTGTTCACCGTCAAAGTTCCAGTCCTCTTCGACACGACGATCCGCTAGTTTGAGGACAAGACAGGGAGGAAGTTGCAAGACAGAAGATTCAGGCTTGACTAGGAGCGCAACTGAATTTGTGAATGGAGTGAAGGCCTTTAGAATTTCAACTTTTAAAGACTCATTGTGTTCGAGAAGTGTAAGTCTAAGACGAGTCCCTGGCTTATAGACCTCAGGCGGAAACCTTACGAGAGTAATGTCAGAGAATTAAAGGAGGTTCTAGCTACCTGCCAACTAACCTGAACCATTGATTTTGCGCACGGCTGGAGAAATGGCGCAGGCGGTGCATGAACTAGTATCGGCAAGGGTGTAAAAAACACGATAGAGAACAAAGCGAGAGAAGTACTCTACACAATTGAAATACCATGAGTCAGTATCTTGACGAGCAGCCACTGGAAATCAACATGGTTGAAAGTGAATCAAAGAGGAGGCCCTCCATTCCATTTTCAATGTATGGTCAATCATGGACCACGTGACAGCAATGTTCCCCGACCTCTCTTACATAAGTAACGAGAAGAGATTATGCGCCCTCGAATAAATGAGCTATGACCCGTGCCTTCGGCACGGGCCTTGTATCTCGTTGGGAGCTAAGGTTAGGGTTCCCCCACCACTCGGCCTCTGCTATACCTTACTTCATGAGGTATAGCTCCAAATCCCACTGAGTAACTAAGGCTCTGCCATAACCCACTGAGTGACTCAAGGCTCCACCATAACCTCACTTTGTTTGGTTATGGCTCCATATCTCACTGAGTGACTAATGGTACTGCCATAACCTCATTTTGTTCAGTTCTGGCTGCAAATCCTATTGAAGAACAATGTCTATCTATATAATCAAATTTTTATAAACTACAATTGTAAACCATTCAAAATCTCTTGTAGACAATATTGGCAGTTGTCTTATTTGTATTGTGTGGTCACCCAATCACTGTCATCCTACTTCCTGATCAGCATCTGGAAAGGGCTACATAAAGTTGTCCATGTGAAAATAAAGGTCCTATTCAATGTCTTGAACTGATTATCCTTAAAACTTGTTTATAGTCATAGCAAAAGCTAGTCAAACTGGAAACTGCCTTCTGTGCAATGGAATAGGCAAATCCTCTTCAGAAGCATCAATAAGCCCCTTTTCTGTCAAACTTGTCTACTGTCACAACTTGCTGACCCACTTTCAGTCCCAAAAGGACTTGACCAACCACTGCATCCTTGCTTCAGCCTGAGAACAGGCACCAATCAACCTACACCCAGGCCATCACCACCATTCTCAGCAACTCCCACAGCCATCACTGGCCATTACTGCCACATCACTGCTCATCCTGGCAAATCCTCAATGCTTCTCCCAGATCCCACCAATACTTCTTTTGACCATTATTGGCTCTCCATCACACATCACAGCCTGCAAATCATCTGTCACGACCCGCTACCGATCCCTGGGACTTAGGCCCAGCCCTAGAACTCCAAAACCCCCAAAACCACCCCCACGACCCTCAGCGCTACCTGGCAAACCATCTCAGCAACCTCCGCCCATCATTGCCATGACTGTCACATTAGCACTAGCCCCAGCTATCACACTGCCCGTGACTGCCACATCAGCGCCGACCCCGGCTGTCACGACCCGCTACCAACCCCCGGGACTCAGCCCTGGCCCCGGGACCCCAACCCTCTCAAAACCCCCCCCACGACCGCCCCAGGCCCGGACCGCTACTCGGCCAACTCCCCTGGCCATCACTGGCCATCACCGCCTGTCACCACCTGTCGCTGCTACAGCCACCACCACTTGCAGCACCCCCCAGCCATCACCGCTGTAACTGCCCATATCAGCGCCAGGTCTCAGCTATCACACCAACCATAGCCACCACATCAGCGCCGGCACCACCCGTCACCCCTGGCCCACGCTGAGACCCCCATCACGCATCATAATCACACATCACCTCAGACCTGACCCCTGCATGCCACGCCCCACCTCTGCTCACCTCCTCACCACCATGCTGCTACATGTCTCTGTGCTTCCAGAGCAAGACCTCCCACACCGCACAACATGTCTGACCCCTGCACGCCACGCCCCGCTCCTGCTCCCCCTCACCGCTCCACTACTGCATGTCTCTGCGCTTCCAGTGCGAGACCTCTGCACCACGCAACATGTCTCAACCTTGCCCTGCCCCGCATGGCCCCCAGGTCTCACCCCAAGCCCTGGCGCTGCGACCCGCCACTGGAACCCAGGCCTGAGCCCCGGGCCCTACGTACTGCGTAGTATATAAGTTGTAGAGTAGTAAGTAGTACTCTAGTCTTGATATTACCGTAGCCTTGTATTGTTTTGCTTTGTTCTCGTCTCTGTTTCGTTTTCTCGCACGCCCTGGTCTCTTTATTTCTACTTGCTTCTTTTCTCATCGTACTCATCTCGTTTCGACTCTCTATCTCATCTCTACTCGCCTCGTACTCTCAATTTATTCTAATTTTTCTCCTTTCCCTTTTCTACTCTAAGTTCCCTTGGTTCTCTGTTCCTGGCTCCTCTCTTCAGCTTAATCATTTCCATCTTCCACTATCTTATCTCGACTCTTTCCCCTTTCGGCTGATTAACTTCCCCAGTTCTGTTTCCATCCCCGGGACTCGCTAAGTCTCCACACCTGTTATCTCTTGATCCCCGGGACTTGCTCGCTCACTGGCGCTCGCTCGTCCCATCCTCTTGTACCCCCAGGACTCGCGCTGATAAGACCTAGGTTGTATCAAGAGGTGTACTAATGATTTTCCTGGCACAACTGCATGGATTAGTGGTTAGCGCCTCTATGGATTACTGGCCACCCCCTTCAAGAGCTGAGGTTCAAACCCTGGGGCCCACCTTTGGCATAATTTTTACCAGTTTCATCGGCGTTGCTGCCGTTCCCTAGTAACTGCCATCATTTCACTATATTGACATTTGGGTGATTCCATACTTATTTTTGACATTTTTTTGACATGGCAGACAGCTTGACTGACGCCGCTAGGC
>JAGGAQ010006252.1:0-23426 GCA_017657225.1 Termitomyces sp. T69sscA
GGACTCGCGCCAACCCCCGGCACTCGTCTCTCCCCCTCCCCGGCACTCGTCTCACCCACCGGCACTCCCGGCGCTCCTCTACGCACCTTCCCCCGCCCCGCTTCGGTCTCCTACGCCTCGCGCTACTCCCGGTGTTCTGTGTTCGTGCACGGTGAATTGACATAAGGTGGATTCGCCCAGTAGACTGAGCCCCCGAGGTCAGCGGAACCTGACAGTTTGTTGTATGGTAGACTATGCCAGCAAGCAATAGGCCTGGACTGAGACCTACTGGCAATGTACCAGTGGTGAAGGCTGCATGGTATGGGCCTGGAGTAGGCCAATCTGGACAACAGGCGACATGAGATGGCCTACCAAGAGTGGGCCCTCTCAAAGCCGCTCCTGGTAGCAGCAAAGCTGGCCAGAAACCTGGTGGCGTAGCATCTCAATGCTATAACTGTGGCAGAGTAGGTCACTACTTGAGAGACTGCAAAGCACTGAGAGCACAAGTACAAGCGGTACATATGGCCATAGTAGGAAGTGACATGGAAAGTGAGACTGAGGAGCAAGGAGAACTCGTTGACAATGAGGAGGCTCCATAAGAGGTAGAGGAGCAATTGGTTGTTGATGATGCTGAGAGTGTTCAGATTGATGGAAATGAGTACATTGCAGTGGATGTATATGACAATGATTATGCTTGTGATGACAAGAAGGAGCATATGTTTGCTTTAACAGAGCATCAGGAGGACAGGTGCATTTGCATGTGATGTGTAATCCTGCAAGAGGCAGCTGATAAGCTGCAATGACTGCAGTATACTCCTCAAGAGAAGGAGTGCTTGGTGACCTATGTCGAGCATAGACACTGTGGGACTCTGGGAGTACCACTATGGGCATTACACCCCAGTTTGTGCATGTGAACACTATACATGTTCATGAGCTTATGGAGCCAGTAATGCTCCAGCAAGGCACTGTAAAAAGCTGCACTGTCATACAGTTTGGTGCAAAAGTGAAGATAAAAATGTTGGGACCACTGACAAGAGAATATGTGGATATAGTGAACTTCAATTGCTATGATATGATTATTGGCATGCTGTTTATGCATAAAAACAAAGTCAGTCTTAACTTTGTGAACAATAAGGTCATAGTCAACAAAGTTCATTGAGGGCTGAGAAAATTGTCCTGGCAGACATGGATGGCCATCTACAACGGTATCAGGCCAAAGAGAAACATTGCAAAGGTTGCAAGAATGTGACAGTGGAGGATGAGGCCAAGACCCTGGTCTCAGTGGCCAGCCTACCAGCAAGCTCACCAGCAATAATAATGACCAAAAAAGGGTTCCAAGGAACTTTGAAAAGGGGGAATGCGCTAGACCAGCCAAAAGCAGCTGGCATAACAGCAGTGAAGAAGACTTGTGTTGAACAAGTAAGTCACAACTCAATGGAGTGTCAACCGACAAGCTCCAGAGTGAAGGTGGAGGACCTCATAACAGATGAGTTTGAAGAGAAACAACAGAGTGCTGCAAGTGCAGTGGAAACGACTAACAGTGTAAGATCCTTTTGGGACTGACCTATGCCGCCACCAGACATGCAATGGATGTACGACCCACATATGCCACCAGAGTAGAATGAGGTGGTAGCCTCAATGGTGGCCCAGAAGTAGGCTGAGTTGTATTGACCCAGTGAAGAAGTGTATTGCCAACTGCATGCGGATGAAATATCAGAACCATCAGACATAATGTTCAATGAAAAATCACTAAAAGCAAAGAGCATGCAGGGGTTGGCAAAATTGACAGTATCAAAGTTTCCTTTGAGGCTGAGGACGGAAGACACTGGAGAAGCACATTTGCATGTGCTTCAAGACCAATTTGAACCTGTAGCTCAATTGTGCCAAAAGCACATGGATAGAGAATGTCAGGTTCTGCTGACCATGGGGGCTCAGTTGGGTGAATCCTTATGTGGTGTGCACAATGTCCACAAATGCAACAGTACTGTCAATAGCATGGGGTCTGTGAGACCAGGGCAGGGCCATGGATGCAAGCAGCAGTTGAGTGAGTGATCACCAGTCATGCTGGAGCAAGGAAGCGAGTGCCAGGGGTGAGGAGGGGGTTGGAATACAAGTGCCAGGCAAGCCCCCAAGCCCCAGAGACACAAGGGCAGTGGAGAAGACAAGCGCCAGGAAGGCGTAGAGAGGAAAAGGAGAACGGAACAAGTTGAGACAAAGGTGAGAGACAAGAGAGTAAAGAGGAGACTTAGAGACTTGAGACAGGAAAGGAGAGATGAAGCAGAGTTAGATTGGAAGTACAAGACAAGTAGAGATGAATGAAATGAGACGGGATGAGATGAGTATGATACAAAAAAGAGATAAGTCAAAAAATGGAAACCAAGATGTGTGAGACTGGAAAACAGAGAATGAAACATGAAACTAGAGACAAAGTACAGCAATATCAAGACTAGAGTACTGGATGCTACTCAACAACTTATATACTGTATAGTACATAGGCCTTGGAACTCAGATCCAGGCCCTGGTTGTGGTGCTGAAGCTTAATATGGAGCCTGGGGACCATGCAAGGCAATGGCGGTGGTTGATGCATGTCATGCAGTGCAAAAAAAGCTTTTTGAAGGAAGGTCTTGCTTTGGAAGCATGGAGGCATGGAATGGCAGGGAGGCAAGGAGGCGAGTGGGAGTGGGGCGTGATGTGCAGGAGTTGGACTGGCAATGATGCGGGGTTGTGATGCATGATAGGCATCTTAGTAGTAGCCGGGGAGGCTTTGGCATAGGCCAGGAGGAGCACTGAGGATTGCTGGTGTTGGCATTGATGTGGCAGCTGCGGTTAAGGGAAGTGCTGGAGATAGCTGGGGCCAGTGCTGATGTGGTGGTCATGGGCAGTGATGGCCAAGGGGTGCCGGGGGTGGCAGTGGCTGGTGATGGTGATGGCCAGTAATGGCTAAGGCTGCCAAGGTGGCTGTCAGGTAGCAGTCCAGGCCTAGGATGGTTGTGGAGGTTGGTTTAGGGAGGTTGGAGTCCTGGGGCCAGGGCTAAGTGCCAGAGGTTGGTAGCAGGTTGTGACAGAAGAAAGGCAAAGGCTCAGTGCTTATTGGATGATGACATCCCACAGTTGTGCTAACAATGGCAGCAGTTATTTGGGGATATTGTTAATGGAACAAAGGAGGAGCTTCCTGCATGAAGGGAAGTAAACCATGAGATCAATCTCATAGACAAGAACAAGCAATATAAGTATCACCTGCCTTGCTGTCCACAAGCTCTATAGGAGCAGCTTTGTGATAAGATAAATCATTATATCAATGCTAAGTGGTGGAAATCACAGTCAGTGATGCAGGCAGCACCCTTGCTGTGCATTCCCAAGAAAGATGGGATGTTACGGACAGCCTTGGATGTGCAGCAACGCAATGATAATACCATCAAGGATGTGACACCACTTCCAGACCAGGAAGTTATTTGCAAGGATGTTGCAAAAGCTAGATATAGGTCAAAAATTGACCTGACAGATGCTTATGAGCAGGTATGCATACATATACAAGTAATGACGTCCATATTCTAGGACATCATTGGGAAGTTTATGCACGTCTATTTAGACAATATCTTTATCTTTTCTGACTCCATAGAGAAGCATAAGCAGCACTTATGCATCGTATTCAAACAACTGCATAAAGCGAGCTTATATCTCAAATAGAAAAAGTGCAAGCTATATGCACTCAGTATCGATTGCTCAGGACACATCATAGATGTGCAGGGTATTCACCCAGACTCAGATAAACTCAATTGTATTTAAAAGTGGTGAATGCCACATAATATCAATGATATCCAACATTTTGTTGGACTAGTAAACTACATTGGTAACTTTTTACCAGATGTTACAGCTTACACTGGTCCTCTCATGGCCATGATCCAGAACGAGTCTCCATTTCATTGGGGATCACTACATCAGTGGTGTTTCAAAATGGTTTAACAGATCTGTGCCAAAATGCTGATTATTTGGCCCATTGATTTGCATATTGACAAGCCTATATGGCTCATTTGTGATGCGTCAAAAACGGGTGTGGAGGCCATGTTTAGCCAAGGAAAGACCTGGCAAACCTGCAGACCTGCAGGATTCATGTTGCACAAGTTCACAACTGTGCAACAGAACTATGCAGTTCATGAGTTGGAAACACTCGTGATCCTAGAAGCCCTCTTCAAATGGGAGGTTAGATTGATGGGATATAAGATCCATATTATTATGGATCATAAGGCATTAGAGTTTTCCAAAACTCAAGTGCACTTGTTGCTACAACCATGGCAATGGATCAACTATATGTCATGGTACCAGTATGATATAATGTATGTTGAAAATGAAACTGAATAAGGTTGCGGACTATTTGTTGCGATACTTTGAAAGTGATACACTTGAGTACATACATGACATCCATGATTTTGTCCAAGCAGACAAGAAAATTGACCCCACAGGAAATAGTGGAACACCACATTGAAATTTGAGCTATGCAGGCTCATGAGGTGTGCCATAGCAAACAGCTCAAGGAGCAGGTAGAAGCTCAAGACCTTGAAGCTCAAGGTCTTGTGAAAGTGGATCTGGCCAATAAGTAGCCTGCCCACAGTACAAGTGTTGTTCAGGGAGGACAACTTGATCATAGGACAGGTGTTAGAGATGGCTGATCCTAGGCCTGGAGGCAGTGATCCAGGAGACGTGCAATTGCATGCCTGTATTTGATGAGGATATGTGCAGGATACTTTATTTGTTGAGATACTCAACTAACCAATGGAGCACTCATGCTTTGTCATCAAACAGAAACTTGTTTATATGATGAGTTCCACGGGCATGAAAGTACTATGTGTACCATGCAAGAGGTCGTTAATCACAACAATACTGGAACAAGCCCATAACATTGTTGGGCACTTCGGATATCAGAAGATGCTTAACTATGTGCATCACTCATATTGGTGGTCACAGATGGCCAAGGAAACAAGTCAGTTCTGTGCAACATGCCAAGCATGTCATTATTCAAAGACCTCGAACCAGAAAGCAGCTGAGAAGCTGCATTTGCTTCCTGTCCCAGTGAAACTCTGGGACTCTATTGAGATGGACTTTGTGGGACTATTCCCTGAATCACACAGTTTCAACCACCTGTGGGTAGTCATATGCTGTATGACCAGTATGGTCCATCTTGTCCCAGTAAATATGATGATGAAAGTGTTGGAGCTGTCCTAGATCTATCTCAAAGACATAGTACACCTACATGGCCTACCAAGTTTGATTGTTAGCAATCAAGATTCTAAGTTTACTTCCAGGTGGTGGAAGGAGCTGCATAAGTTGCTCAGGGCAAAGTTGCTCATGTCAACCTCATTCCATCTGCAGATAGATGGGCAGACAGAGTGCATGAATTGAAATGTTGCACAAATATTCAGAGCATTTGTGCGTCCTGATCAGAAGGACTGGGTGGATTGTATTCCACTAGTAGAATTTGCAATCAATGCAAGTATATCTGAAACAATGTGATATGCACCCTTTGTGCTCAACAATGGCTACATGCCATTGATGATCAAGGAATTTCATACAGATGAAGTGATTCATTGTGGAATCAAGGACTTTGCGCAGAATGCACTGATGAACTTGGCAAGTGCCTACAATGCAATTATTGAGGTGTGTGTCTGCCAAACATGCCATGCTAATAATTGCTGGAGCAATGAGCTGGCAATCCAAAAGGGTGATTTGGTGTATTTGTCCACCAAGAACTTGAATTTGCCCAAGAGATGGGCATCTAAACTGTGTCCAAAGTGGGTAGGACTATATAAGATCATGGAGGCTGAGCCTACTACTTTAAATTATGTACTGGAATCACTCACAGCATTGCAGGCACAGCACATTGTGCCCAAGTTTCATGTGTCGCTGCTGTGACCGTATCTGGTGAATAATGACGCACTGTTTCCAAACCATGCAATGCCTGAACTGTATGATTTTGGTGCAGCCGACAGCTAGGAATGGTTTGTGGATGACCTTATAGGTTATCGGTGGACACAATTGAGGCACCTCAAATTTGAAGTGAGATGGAGTTTGGGGGACACCACATGGGAGCCCCTCAAAATCAAAAACTGTAAATCACTTCCAGCAATGGATTGATATCTAGAATTGCAGGGCGTTAAATGCCTCGTTCACTTGTGCAATACACATAGAGTAAGCAGAGGCCATAATGTGACCATGTCTGAAAAGTGGCCATATATGAAGGCCAGGTGATCACAGCAACGGCCAATGCCACATGCCGTGTAGCTGAAACTTTGTAAATGCTTGTTTGCAGGGCAGGCTTTGGAGATTTTTTGTTGCCCATGTTTCCTTGTCTCTAACATGTAGCAGATGTGTGGACTTGTAGTAGAAATGGCTTCTTGGAGCCCTCAGAAGCCTGGATAGATGGAGCTTGCAGAGCTCTGGAAAGAGGAGAAGACCTGTACAGGATCAAACCACACAGGTGACAGCGCACAATATCCCAACTAGCTTTTCTTAGAATGCGGCAGTGGCCTACCCAGGCCACAAGGAGCCGCTTCTCTATGAGACGCCCCTCCATGCCTGAATGGAGGCAGACAAGAGAGAAGAGCACTATGCAGTTGCCACCCCAGCTTTTGTGGCCTTAACAGTGCCAAGAGCGCTGGGAGTGCAAAGGGCAATGGATAAGGAGATGGTGATTGTGGAAGCAAAAAGTGCAGTAACTCTATTAAAAGGAACAGCAGGCCTGCCTAGGCGTAGGCCCCCAGCCATGAGTCAGGCCCTAGAAGCATCAGGGCCCTCCAAAACTCATTGGGGCAAAAGCCACTCCTTGCTGCATCACAGCTGGAAATTGTGGATTTTCCAGCAAACATTCCAGAATGGGCAGAGGCTGCCCAAATGTTGTTCATGAAGGCCATGGTATTTCTGGCCCCTCTAGAGCAGATAGTAGTAGTGGTGCCCACTGACTCATGCACACCTGTGCAGTATAACAGGATTATGGCCACCATGGCTGCCAAAAAGGGCAAACATCAAGAGGCACCCCCTGTCAACAACAACAGTGACTACTGAGAGTTGCAGTCTGAGGAGAAGGAGGAGGAAGAGGAGGGCAAAATGCCCACACAGCGCTTTCAGCACGTTCAACAGAATAAAAAGATTGCCAAGAAAAAGGCAAACAAGGCTAAGGCAGCAGCTGCTCTAGTGCACCAAGTGCAAAACAACTTCTCAGGCTGCATTCCTGATGGGTTGGGGGTAAAAATTTGGGGGGCTGCTTGATGTTGAGCAGCTCAACTCATGTTTCTGTGGGGCTATTGGCCACTGTTTTTATTACTCATACCAGACAAGTACTCTGTTTGTTGGTGCCAAGGCCAATTGGGCAGCCACCTTCAAGTACAGTAGTGGCCAGCAGGCCAAGATCCCCAGCACAATGGTGTACAAATTTGCCTGTAATGGATTTCCAAGCATGCTGTTTGAGTTGGAATGGCTTCATAAGTATTATGTGAATCCCCACGTATTGCATCATGACTGTGTTGCTGCATTCATGCTGCTTACCAAGCTCCAAGAGTTTGCATAGAAGTGCAATGTGTCCCTGCAGGACTGCACAATGAAACTGTTGTGTGACAATCTTGGATACTAGAATATGGTCAATCCAATGCAGGGACCAAAGGACCTTCCACTGGTGGAGCGTCGCCAGATTTCATTGCACTTCCTGCACATTAAGGAAGATGGGACTTCTGCTCTGCATGTAATGCGCACGCCTGACCCAAACATGCCATTCAATCTCAAACAGCTAGCACAATATGCACTCATCTTTGGCAGACCAGGAATGGAGAATACCTGGCAAGGCATTGCGGTTGACTATGCCTACTGCATGCATTAGTGTACCCTATTTGGGCTTGCTCTCACCAACAGTGTAGAAAAGACTATGCTGGTCCAGCAGCTAGTGCTTGTTATGGTGTGGCCAATTGTATTGTGAGGTGGTGGACGCCTTTAACAAAGTTTATGAAAAACCTTTCAAGGGCCAATGTGGGGCCCAAGTCAGCATTTTCCAGGTTCACATAGCAGATGATTAGGTATGGAACTTTTCCAATGATGACATACTTTGCGTCTTATTATACAACTGTATTCCAGTCAAGTGGGTCGACCACACCTATACCTATGGTGTGGTCTACTTGGAACAGCAGTTTCATCACCCCACAATGTTCCTGGACATCTTTCAAGAGGTCGACAATGAGCACCTAGAGTGCCCTGAAGTTTACAGGATCTCTGTGGCTATCCTTCAATGGGATGGCACAAGATGAGTGAGGAGGATTATTACCACCTCCCATTCAAGCATGCCAAAGGAAGCGCAGCAGGACTGTTCCCTGAGGCTATCAGCCTCTATTAGTATATTGGGATGGACCAAAATGTGGGTCAGCTCTGGAAACAGACACCAGCACATGGTATGATGCCTTCTATTGGGGCTGCGACTAACATTGCACTAACCAATTGTGAAATGGTAGATGCAACTGCTGCAGAGGGTTCCACAACCCCACCAAAGAAGGACTCTGAGCCTCTCCCCTTTGCGATTAACATTGCAACTGGGGAGGAAGCAAAGACAATAGACACAGGCAGAGATCCACTGAGTGCATAAAATGGGCTGAAAAGCCTTTGTTAATGTATATAGCTGAGGTAACGTCAAGTTCTACACTTGAAATGTTTTACTGACACATGTTGTGCACTGCAGCACATAGATCACATAGTATTGTAATAAGTGTACAGTTCTAATATACGGCATCATACAATGCCAGATTTTGGACTTCATCATGCACTACTGGTGCCTGTAAGCACTAAATGCATCAGCTTGAGTGTTAGTACTCAATCAGGTACATGGAACACACCAAGTGAACCTATCAAGTAACATATCTGCTCAACTATACATCTATCATCACCCATTGCAACACAGAGATAAATAGTCAAGTATGACTACAATCACAGTCATGATCCAATGACCCCCATATAACACTAGGATAGAGTTTACTGAGTGTAGACCATACAACAGTCTAAAGAGGGGGTGTGTAACCCATGAGGTTACTTGTACTATATCAATTGCACTCATGGTGCATATTGTAGCATATTTGGACACCAACACATGCCTTTGATGTGCATCCATAGATTATGTAAGATAACATCTTGTATTCATAACATATCTAGTCAAATCCAATATTTGGTCTGATTCAGTTACTGCATGAAGCACGCAAGATTGTTTTAGCTGTAGCCACCAGCTACAGTTACCAACACCCCTGGCATGCTGGCAAAAGTCTCCTCCTCAGTTTCCAGGTTGTATAGGTCCTCATTGTATGGTCCATCAGTGCCAGCTGCAACTCTGGCATCAGCCATTACGGCAATCTGAGCAGAGTGACAAATTTTGGGTACCAGTGCTGGGGGTGCGGTGCCCATAGGGTCAGGTGTGGTTGGAGTCTCCAGTGGTGCTAGCAGTGCCTGTGGCATAAGGATCTCTGCACTCTCAACTATGTTTTCAGCCACAGCCAGGTTGTCCACAGCTGTCAGGTTCTGCTGACTACGGAGGCTCAGTCCACTGGGTAAATACCTTACATGGTGATCACTGTGTCCACGGACGCAGAGCACTGGTAGGGCACGAGGCATAGGAGGCCAAAGCGGGGCAGGAGAGGTGTGCTGGGGAGTGCTGGTAGCACCGGATGAGTGGGCAAGTGCCGGGAGGGTGGAGGACAAGTGCCGGGGGGTAGGCGTGAGTCCTGGGGATACAAGAGGGTAGAATGAGCGAGCGCCGGTGCATGAACAAGTCCTGGGGTTCAAAGAGATGATGAGCATGGGGACTTAGCGAGTCCTGGGGATGGAAACGGAGACACGGACATTAAGTGAGCCAAAAGGGGAAAGGGTCAAGATAAGATAAAGGGAAAGGAAACAGAACAAGTTGAGGTTGGGAACTGGAGACAGAAGAGACAAGAGAACTTAGGATTGAGAGAGAGACGAGGAGCAAGCAGAGTGAAATTAGAGTAAGAGATGAATAGAGGCAACGAAAGGAGACAATATGAGGCGAGTACAATAAGAAATGAAGCAAAGTGAAAATAACGAGACTAGAACATGCGAGAATATGAAGCAGAGATGAACACAATGAAACAGTATGGGAATTATGGTAATATCAAGACTAGAGTACTACTTACTACTCTACGACTTATATACTATGCAGTAGGTAGGCCCCAGGGCTCAGGCCCAGGTTCCAGTGGCAGGTCACAGCACCAGGGCTTGGGGTGAGACTCAGGGCCCATGCAGGATGGGGTGGGTGTTGAGACATGTTGCGCAGCATGGAGGTCTCGCACTGAGAATGCAGAGACATGTGGTGGTGGGGCAGTGAGGAGGGGAGTGGGAGCGGGGAGTGGCATGCGAAGGTCAGGTTGGCGGTGATGCATGATTGTGATGCGTGATGGGGGTCTCGGCACAGGCCAGGGGTGTCGGGTGTTGCCGGTGTCGGTGCTGATGTGGCGGTTATGGGCAGTGTGATAGCCAAGGCCAGCGCTGATGTGGCAGTCACGGCGGTGATGGCCAAGGAGATGCCACGAGTGGCGGTGGCTGGTGGCAGTGACAGGCGGTGATGGCCGGGGGCTGCCGAGGGGGTTGGCCGGGTAAAATAACTTTTTCTATTGGAAATTTGCACTTCAGAAATGGTATAACATGTTTCTTTCACACTTTTTCCAAAGGAAATATCTTCCAGTGCCAGCAGTGTATGTCAATATTTGTTTCGATCGGTATGTAGGAATATCAACTCACTCTCAGTTCAACGTATAATTGACTGAGGGTGTGGGTAGAGTAATGCTCGTATAGATATGTATTGATGACAATGGTAGTCCGTATATCAGGGTGGTGCTAGGTGCCCATTAGGTGGCCGGTCTGAGCACAATGGATGGGTGAATGAGTGAAGGGGAAAGTGGAAAGGACAAAGAGAAACACGGGAAGAGAGGAGGCGAATGTGATACTGAATGAGGGTGGCGATGGTGCGCTTACTAACATAATGATGGCAAATATTGTATTACCCCCTGTGTTACTACACTCTATCCATAACGCACGAATGTACCTCTATCTTGAGTCGCAGCACGAAAAGAGTTTCTCCCTCGTCCCTCTGCTTTCCCCATCATAGCGCTATTCCATTATGATTTCAGCTTCCTTCTTTGCTCGTATTAATTCGTGCCCGATTTATCAGTATCGGTCCCGGTCTGTGTTGAATGGTAAGACACAAAACGAATTTGAGATTTCATATTCCCGACTTCCCCTTCCCCACCTTCAAGGTCAGGGCGGGATACTGACCGTCACCCGTAGAAGGTATTTTCTCTGTAGTTATCCAATTTGGTGTTGCGGAAAACTCGGCACGCCATCATATTTGTCAACATGACGTTGAAGACCATGAGCATAGGATGGTATGGAACTGGCACCTTTCCATTGTAATCAATGACAGCGACTGCTATGTTACTGGGTACTGAGACTCTGAGGTCGATTTCTAAGTAGATGAAGAAGAGTTGAAAACAAGGAAGAAGACTAACAAATAATAAACCTGTCCATCCTGGAGCAGAGCTCTTGAAAAGACAGGAAGATAATTTCCCAGTATTATCGATTTTATGTTCCATTTGCATTCACGATCAACAATCCTGTTTGACCAAAGGCGCCACGAAATAGCCAAGAACACAAATGTGTCATTAACGGCAAAGGTGACCGGGGCAGCGACTGCATATGGTTTGAATCCTGTGTAGATACAATAATCGGTAGAGCCAATGTGTCGCGCAGTGCTGGAGTTTATCAGAACTAAAGAGCTGCCGAGAACCCCTAGCCACATCATCACGAAAAATGCTACAATTACTGTGTTTTGAAGGAAGACTGCACGGACGCGAAGGAAGAAGAGGAAAGCCGTAGAGGAAAATGCAAGGTGGTATAAGACGCAGATTGCTGTTACCATTGATTGGCAGTTTGGTAATTCCGCAACTGAAGTAATATGAACTACAAAAAGTACAGGATTGGCAGACGATTTCTCACCTGCAAAAAGGACATTTAATAGGCCCCAAGCAAGAACATTTCCTCTATGGAATCAAGTCACTCATCACAAAGACAAAAAGCTAGCCAGGTGGAGGCTTACCTTGAAAGAAAGTATATCACTGTTGGTACACCAATCCTATGTCTGAACAAAAGTTTAAAATCACTGTCGATGTGAATGAGAATATCCCAGATAAAGGCCTGCAGGTCGACCAGAACCATGCTAAGATCGACGATATTCGTTATCTTTCAAGAGGGAACTCACACTAACAGATCCTATCACCACATATGAAGATATGGTTATCTGATACACAAAATCCGGCGGCAAGAAAGCCATTGGCGTCAATGAGTCCTGTACTTGGGTAGAGTTGAGAGCCATGGTAAAACTTGGGATTTGTCAAGAACAGGGAAGGTAATCAGACCAGACCCAGGACAGCAGCTATTTAAGCTACCTCCTGACAAATCGCAGCAATTTTGGACATTCTTATTTACGAAGAGCTTGATGAGGAGAAATTTGGGAAAAACAGGCATCAGATCATTTTTCATTGGGGAAATTCTATCCACATACCCAATTCATATATGCATGTGATGAGACCTAAGTATAATATCTGATCGATGGCTTGAAGACTTCCATTTCCATAATTGACTTACAAGTACGCGGAATAAAGGCACTGAAATGATCGCGTGACGCGTTTTGTGTTGAGATGGTCTTGAACTCGTATCCTCATCATCTTCCTACACGCACTGCTTTAGTCGCCCACCCTCCCACAGCCGTTGCTTCTTTTACTTACAACAGATTTATTCTGGTGGTATCTTTCATCATTGCTATCTACTTATCACCGTTACCGGGTGATCTTGCCGGTGACGCTACCCACTTTTGTATGGCGCTCTAGGTCGTCGTACTCTATTCCCACAACGATAAGTTTGTTCCAATGAACATAGATTTACTGCAATAAACATTGTACGTACATTTGTTTTGATCATAACGGAGGAAACGAAAAGACGAAATATTGCACTATGCACAGATTCATCAACATCTTTGATCAGCCTCCTATTACACCGTGTAACAAGAATCAATGGCTTATCTAGGGATGGGATTCTCTTTGATCATCAATTCCATTCAATAATCGTGTTCGTGCCGACTTGGAGTCCGCACATCATCTCAGGAGAACCACGAGATCTATGTTTCGACATATCCACCACCAGACCCTTCCATTCTATCTATATATCGAACATTTCAGCAGAACATTGGTATATTAATTAGGACTGCCCGCAGAGTCGCCTTTATATATAGATTTGCTCTCGTGTCAGACAACGTCCAGCCAATTTGCCACAGCGATAGCCACTATTGCTCATCTTCGTCTCCGTATGTACTCACTTGAATGTGGACATTCAATGTGAGTGATCTGGTCACGCAATCGGGATAAGAATCGACCGGGCTGTGCATCGTTCCAATGCCTTCGCGATGCGTAATCAATCTTGTTGAACATGACGAAGCATTGCAGTCCATGCTGGCAAACCTATTTGTATTCTATTACACGTACCCCTGGATGCAATGTCAGCTGTAGTCATAGCAGCCTATTAATCATGCATCATCGCCCATACCATCATGCGTTACCGACTCGAGCTCCTCCTCCTAATGAGCGCCATCAACATCCTCTGCCCTTTGATAATGCATTATGTCTTCCTCCTCTCAGTCAATCAAGCATGGATATCACATTGTTGGTAATGCATAACTACATCTCATCATCAATGATGCATTATTCTTACCTCCCATTCAATGGTCAAAAACACATTACTATCCTTGTCATCAATGATGTATTTATTATTCCTTGTAGTATGTCGTGAGTCGCAGAACCTCAATCTCGGAAAAGAACTCTATTAACCTGTAGTATGTTGTGAGTCGCAGAACTACAGGTTGAATAAGTATTGAGTAAAATAATTAATGGAAGTAATCATGTACCCTCAGTCTTGGAAAAGAACTGAGGGTCTTACTAAGTAGAGGTAAGTATAAGCCATCCAACAAGGTGGCCCAGGATCAATGGCAACTCATGGAGATCCAGTGGGAGCTACGCCGGGCACACCCCGCTCCCCGCTCTACTTCCATGGTAACTCTCCGGCATCCTGCATTCCCACACTCAGGACCTGCTCCAGCTCTGGCTACTCCCGCACTACGACCTCTCCCCCTGGGCATCGCCATGGATGTAGATGCGGCCCGGCAACATCACTCCGCACCACTACTGTGCTGGCAATGCAAAAAGCCTGGGCACTTTGCATGGCACTGCCCGTTGGGCCTGGAGGTGCGCTACTTCTCCACTGCAGAGCAAGAGGAGCTTCTTCTGCAACTGCTGGCTGTGAAGGATGCTGCCAGAGCCCTGTCACCAGATGACCAGCACTGGAGTTGGCCCAGGAGGAGAGCAGCACATATGCCCCCCTCCTGGGCCTGGAGGAGGATTTTTAGTCAAGCGACGGATGAGGTGTATGCCTCCGTCACTGGGTACCAACAGATTCACATGTCTGTCATTAGAAGATGCAAATACACATCCCAACACCAGCTATTCTAAGACTGAAGAACCTTAAGGTCCCCTCTCTGACATACAGATACCTTCTCCAGGTCCCAAGCCACCCTCCTTAGTGCCGGGCCAGCCCCGTCAGCATGGTCCTCCCGCTTGGGAATGCTGGCTGCCCCGGCAATATGTTGTAACCTCCACTCCCTCAGTAAACTCATTGTGCCTCAACATGGGGATTGAGACTATGGACACCCAACAGGCCCAAGGGGTCACCGTGCTTTTGGATAGCGGAGCAACAGGACTATTTTTGAATGCAGAATTTGTGAAATGCCACGGCCTAACTATGCAACCGCTCTCTAAGCCCATTCCAGTGTTCAACATTGATGGAACCCCCAATGAAGTGGGTGCCATCAGCTCCATAGTAGACCTAGTCCTCCGCTATCAGATCCATGCCAAACATGCAGTTTTTGCAGTCACCAGCCTCACGGAGGGTGTAGTGTGCATATACCTTGACAACATCCTCATCTACACTAACACTCTTGGGGAGCACCACCAGGTTACACACGAGGTCTTGGAACACCTCCACCAGCATCAGCTCTACCTCAAACCAGAGAAGTGCAAGTTTGAGCAGACCTGGATCGAGTATTTGAGGCTGATCATCTTGCACGGAGCTGCCGAGATGGACCCGGTGAAGGTGGCAGGTGTGGCGGAGTGGCCGGAGCCCAAGAACAAGAAGGAGGTGCAGGCCTTCCTAGGATTCACCAACTTCTACCAGAGGTTCATCCAAGACTTCTCCCATCATGCGTGCCTGCTATTCAACCTCACTGCAAAGGATGTTGCCTGGAGCTGGGGACCCCCGGAGCAGACTGCTTTTGATGCTCTCAAGCATGCAGTCACCTCCAGGCCTGTTCTCCTCTTCCCGGATGACAATTCTCCCTTCCAGGTGGAAGCAGACAGCTCCGACTTTGCCACCAGGGCCGTCTTGTCACAACAGTCCCAGGATGATGGGAAGTGGCATCCAGTGGCCTTCTACTCCAAAAGCTTGAATGCGGTAGAGTGCAACTACGAGATCCATGACAAGGAGATGCTGGCCATCATCTGGGCCTTTGAAGAATGGCGGCATTTCTTGGAGGGCTCCCAGCATAAGTTGGAGGTTTGGACCAATCACAAGAATCTTGAGTATTTTCAGATGGCCAAGAAGCTCAACCGTCGACAAGCCCGGTGGTCTCTGTACTTAGCCAACTTTGACTTCTTGCTGCATCACAAGCCTGGCCGGAGTATGGGAAAACCCAATGCACTCTCCTGGAGAGCAGACCACGGCACTGGCAGGGACAACAATAGCAACATTGTGCTTCTCTGACCGGAGTTGTTTGCCATCTGGGCCATAGAGGGCTTGGCAGTCCAGGGAGCAGAGTTTGATATCCTCTGGGACATCCGATGTGGAAACCAGGATGACCACCATGAGGATGTTGTGGCTCAGGCGGCTATGGCTTTGAAGTTGGGACCCACCACAGGAGCTAAGTCAGTCTGCACTGATGAATGGGCCCTCCAGGATGGGCTTCTGACCTTCTGGGACTGCATCTACGTGCCCAATGTCCTGGAGCTCCACCGGAGGATAGTTGAGCAACACCACGACTCCTGCATTGCCGGTTAATATGAGGCTGCCCAATCGAGGAGGAAAGATTGGAATAAGAAAAATAAGATGAGAGAATGAGTATGCAGTTCCCGCATGGTGTTGCAGGAAAGAAATGATAATTCTTGAGTCCGGAAACAGTTCTCGAGCATCGGGGTTTCCCTCCTGCAAGCAAGAGGGGCCAAAGCTCAAGCCATGGAGGTATAGTCTCAAAGAGCTGGAGGCTCAAAAGGGGCTAGATGAGGATGGGCCATGTGAAGGAGGTAAGAGAGGTGGAGCAACCTGTTGGGGTCACTGTCAATGTAGAGTTTGTACGTGTCGCTTTGCCACCTGCCGAGGAGTTGTATTTCATAGTCAGAGTAGCCGGCTGCTGCCACCACAGATGCAGTGCCCCATTGGAAGCTATGGCCTGCAAATGGCTCCGGGTTGATGCCTGCCAGGGCCAAGGCATTATGGATTTCCTTGACAGAGTGCATGTAAGACAATGCTTTGCCATCAGGTTGCTCGAAGAGTGGTGCATTGTTATTGCATGGGTATGATGTGTACAAGGCTTGGAGTGCTGCAACGGGACAGGAGGGCCAGCCAGGTGCTGCTGCCACTGTGATGGTGACCCTTCCTAAAGGGATCCATTTTGGATGTGGGGAGGGTGAGCCTGATGTGTGTGGCGGATTCAAGGCTCAGGAGAAACTGTATTGCTCTACGGGACAGGTTGAGGCTGGCATTGAACTTACCTCCCTTCCTGACTATGAATTCACCGCTCTGTAGGAGACCAGAGTAGGTGAGACAGTAAGCGGCGCAAATGCTGGTGTGCCCAGGTGTGATGCCTGGCCTGAGCTGAGCTGTCAAGTTCCACTGACCACAGGGGCTCAGTCCACTGGGTGAATACCTTATATGATGATTATCGTGTCCACAGATGCAGAGCACTGGTAATGCATGAGGCATAGGAGGCCAAAGCAGGGCGAGAGAGGTGTGCTGGGGAGTGCTGATAGTGCTGGATGAGTGGGCAAGTGCTGGGATGGGTGGAGGATGAGTGCCGGGGAGTAGGCACGAGTCCCGAGATACAGGAGGGTGGAACAAGCAAGCACCGGTGCGTGAGCAAGCCCCGGGGTTTAAAGAGATGTCAAGCATGGGAACTAAGTGAGTCCTGGGGATGGAAATAGAGATGCGAAGATTAAGTGAGCCAAAAGGGGAAAGGGTCAAGATAAGATAAAGGGAAAGGAAACAGAACAAGTCGAGATTGAGAACCGGAGACAGAAGAGACTAGAGAACTTAGAATTGAGAGAGAGAGAAGGAGCAAGCAGAGTGGAATTAGAGTAAGAGACAATTAGAGACGATGCAAGGAGATGATATGAGATGAGTACGATAAGAAATGAAGCAAGGTGGAAATAACAAGACCAGAACGTGCAAGAAGATGAGACAGAAACAAAACACAACAAAACAGTATGGGAGTTACAGTAATATCAAGACTAGAGTACTACTTACTACTCTACAACTTATATACTATGCAGTAGGTAGGCCCCAGGGCTCAGGCCTGGGTTCCAGTGGCAGGTTGTGGCACCAGGGCTTGGGGTGAGACCTGGGGGCCATGCGGGGTGGGGTGGGGGTTGAGACATGTCGTGCGGCACAGAGGTCTTGCACTGGGAACGCAGAGACATGTGGTGGCGGAGTAGTGAAGAGGGGAGCAGGAGCATGCAGAGGTCAGGTCGGCAGTGATGCGTGATTGTGATGTGTGATTGGCTCAGGCTGGGGGTGTCAGGTGTTGCCGATGCCGATGCTGATGTGGCGGTTATGGGTGGTGTGATAGCTGAGGCCAGCGCTGATGTGGCAGTCACAGCGATGATGGTCAAAAGGATGCCAGGAGTGGCGGTAGCTAGTGGTGGTGATGGGCAGTGATGGCCGGGGGCTGCCGTGGGGGTTGGACAGGTAGCAGTCTGGCCCTAGGGTGGTCATGGGGGTTGTTTTGGGGAGGGTTGGAGTCCTAGGGGTTGGTAGTGGGTCATGACATGAGTGAGCAGGGTAGTGAAAATTGGGAGTGTGATTGGCTGCACTGGTCGCCGGTCACGTTCACCGTTGAAGCATTTGATGCCTCTGAGTAAGCGCTGTATGACAGGGGACTCGAGGGCTGTGAAGGGAAGGTCAATGTTGACGTGGAGAGAGTGCACCGAGGCAAGGTATGCCTTAATAGTTTTGGGCTGAACACAGGTGCCAAGGCTTGCAACCCAGGACAGTACTGCAGGTTGCAAGGCTGGGAGGATGGAGCCATCAGAGTTGTAGAGGCCATTGAGCTGGACATGGTGGATAAATTGCCTCTGACCTGTTGAGTAGGTTTGTTGTGTGCTGCTGGCAAGGCCGTGCCAAAGATAAAAAGCAACAGTTTTGGGATAGTGCCTGTTTTACTCATACCACTAAGCTGGAGGCGCTTTGAGGTGGGTTTCTGTTTCAACCATGGTGCAATAGAGAACATGTGTGAATAAGAAAAACGAGAGGCAGCGTCAGCAATCAAATTTTCAGTGGAAGAAAGCCACTCAGAAGAGAATGAAAAATCGAGACAGCAGGCCAGGGCTATCAAGTGCTTCATGAGTTTCATAGTTGGGGGGGAGCAAATGGATTTATTGGAGATGGCATCGAAAATGGCCTTGTTATCAATGTGGAAAGTGATGTGAGTTCCTCTGAGTGAACCGCCCCAGCACAGGATGGCGTGGACAACTGCTAGCATTTCTTTTACTTGGATGTGGGCCCACCAGAGGCGCTGGAGACAGCGTGCTGAGAACTATTACAAACCAAAATGTCCACCTATACCTTTTGATCCACTTGCATCTGTGAAGATGTTGACATGAGGATGAGCTGGTGAGATGAGACGAATGCCATTCCAGTTTGGTGCAATGGTGCACCACCATTTGATGTTGATGTGGGCTGCACAAGGGATGTGGTGCACAATGAATGGAGTGGCAGGAAATGCTGAGGCAAAATCGTGGAGGCTGCAAATGAATGCATGGGCCATGAGGATGACCTGCACTGTGAATTGCAGGAATCCCGTTAACTCCTTGAGTTCTTGCTGGGTGCACTTGCTGTGGGAGGCCCACCATGACATGAGCTCTTGCAGGAACTGAAGTTTGTCTGGTGGGAGGTGAACCTCAATGGCGAGGGAATCAAGCTCCAGATCAAGGAATTCCAGTGTAGTGGATGGTCTGATGATTTTAGATGGCTGAAAGGAGAGCCCAAGCTGCTTACCCAGGTCCAGGGCCCACGAGAGGGACTTGTGGACAAGTGATTTGGGAGTGCATGGTTTGAAGATGCTGAGAAAGCCGTCCAGGTAGTGGCAGATTTGAGCTGGCAGGTTGTGCTGGAGAATCCAGTGCAACGCTTTGGCAAATAGGTTAAAGATATACAGTGCTGAGTGAGCACCAAACACGAGTACAAGATCATGGTAGTATTTCCCTAGCCATTTGAAGCCTAGCAGTGGCCAGTTGAACTGGTGGATTGGGATGTGGTGGAACGCAGATTCAAGGTCCAGCTTGAGCATCAGGGAGCCCAGTCCAGATGCGACGAGGTCAGCTATAGCATGGTTGATCATGTCGTACATGATTGAGGCCTTGGAGTCCTGGATCCTGTTGTTCACGGAGTTTTCTTCTGGCCATGAGAGATAATGAATTCGGCAAATTTTTGACAAGCATTTGCATGTGACTGCCCCGATGGGTGAGGTGCGGAAGTTGTCAAATGGGGGGGTTTGGAAAGGTCCTCTTGTGCGTCCATTGACTACTTGAGAGGCTATGTCCTTTGAGAGGGTGTCGATCGTGGTTTGATCAGAGAGGGCTAATTTCAGGTTGATGCAGCCATAGCTTATAGAGCGGTCTCCCATGAACCTGATATCAGCCCCAAAAGATATTATTTGAGATAGTGTATTTATGAGAATGGAGTCTAGATATTCTTTTAAGTAGTGCAACCAAGCCTGCAAATTGAGCAAAGAATGGATGCGGGGGAGGTGAGAGGTGTCCATGAGGGGTGCATTGGCTTGCAGGCTTGTGTTGGGGTGAGGCAGCGGGAGGAGAAGAGATGAATCGAGAGGTAGCAGAGCTGAGAAATCAAGAGACGATGATGACGAGCCTGAAGGATGGCCTGGGTGAGGCACATGGATTTGTGGGTGACAACTCGCCCAGCCCGCCTCCTAATCTTTGTGCTGGTGTTTCCCATGATCAGTTTTGCCGCATGTAGCACATACATGTGGCCATCCCCATGGGCATGGAGTGTTTGGGCAACGCTCATTGTTGTACTTCCTACAGGCCTCGTTGGAATTGGATGGTGCCTTTGCTTTGGCAGGTTTCGAAGGTGCAGGCTTCTGGTGAGCATAGACGTGCTCAGATAGTAGGTCATTGTCGCGCTTCCCCCATTGAGAGAAATCTCCTGCAGCCATCTCAGCCCTCCTGCAATTGAAAAAGACAGTGTGGTAATTGTACACAGCGGTCCACTTGTATTCTGCAATCAGTTTAACAAGGTGGGCAGTGTAATGAAAGAAAGAGCTGGTGGCTGATGCGTTGTTAACGTGGAATGCTAGGATGTTGAAATATGTCTGCAGGGGAACAATTACAGAAAAGGGAGTTTTGTATTCCTTTGCTGCCTGATTACTGACTTCAAATTGGTTAGCCGAGCCATTGAAGGTGTAGGCCACTTCTTTGTCGTGATTTGTGGGATCGAGTTTGTGGAGGTCCGTGGCCTTGAACTCATGTGAAATGATAGCTGTGATGACCGCCTAATCAACATTGGAAAAATGGGTGTGAAGAGATAAGGAGGTGATAGAGGACGCACCGTTGAGGCCTGCACTTAGGATAGGTGGCACAAATGTGAGACCAGAGAATGCTGGTGCTGGTTGAGTGTCATGGTGAGGGGGGGGAGGAGTGGCTGCTGTGGAAGCACTGTTAAAGCGAGTTAGAAGGTCCTGCATCATTGCTCAGAGCTTCGCATGGGAATTGCAAAGCGTGGTGAGCTTGTTGTGACTGATGGGTCAGTAGAAGTCATTGTGGTATCAGGGGGGCTTGGAGAAGCTCTAATGAAGTGTCCATCTGGTGCTCTTAATAGCGGTGAGGGCATGCACAATTGAGCGCATGCGGCTGATAAAACGCATTGATAAGACCCAGGTTGTATCAAAAGGCATACTAACAATTTTTCTGGCTCAACCGCATGGATTACCGGCCACCCCCTTCAAAAGCTGAGGTTTGAACCCCTGGCCCACCCTTGGCGTATTTTTCACCATTATTTTCGATTTATTTACTTTAATTTCTGATTTATTAACCTTATTTTCTTGACCCCAAGGTTTCACCAGCACTGCCACCATTCCCTAGTAACCACCATCATTCCACTATATTGACATTTGAGCGATTCCATACTTACGTTTTGGCATTTTTGACATGGCAGACAGCTTGACTGACGCTGTTAGGCGTTGCTAAGAGCTGATGGACATTTTCCTATATAAAAGATTGTGGTCTACTGTTTACTTACTAGTTCTCCATGTTGGCACCTCAAGGGTCGCCAATGGCAACCTTGCCTACACTTTACTATATATACTGTACTTATAGCATGCAAAATAACAAGTTACCTTCACCGTCACCTCTTACGCTTGGGCTTCAGAGCTCAATTTAGTCCCTTATAAGTCTACTCTATGCCAAGCACACTTTTGTATAGTGTTCTTTGTCTTGCCACTGGATCTACACCAGTGTACTAGGAATTCTCACACCTTGCAACTGCGGCAGGCATACTACACTTGGCAACTATGCTAAGCTCACCTTCACTACTTCCTTACCACTGTCCTCCGCTAACCTGTTTTGTGGGACCCTGCCCAGCTCACCTCAATTAGTGAGCCCAACGCTATACGCCTTGTGACTGCCTACTCAAATACCACTTGGTACAATTTTGGGCATCATCAGCATGACATAGTGTGGGTCCGACGAGCAGTGCTGCGAGCACAGTGTGAGACGACTTGTAAGTATAAGTGATGAAGTAAGGCTTACTGTACTGGCATGGATAGTGGCAACCAGTCGAGGACTGTGACACCTTGAGATGTGCGGAGCAACACAACGGGTATCCGTTGATGCATGACATGCCAAAATTAAGCAACCACAGTCCACATCTAAACTCGGACCTGTCAGGAAGCATGCACAGCTTAGAGCGTAATAGATATATTGCTTAAGCATGTGTAGTAGTTTTCACAATTTGACTTTATCATTCAACTTCTAACAACATGGTGTGCTCTTTGCAAGAGCCAAAAATTTTGACGGGGCCACCAAAGCACCTCATAGAACATATTCTTCACCTTGAAAAGCTTCTCAAGAACCTTCCAGACACCATCCCTCCAGCTTCCTCACCATCAATTTACTCCTTTGGGCTAGACGACAAAACAGTTATGGAACGGGGCCACTTTGGAGCTCTGTCACACTGTCTTGAGATCAATTTTCAAACTTGGAAAGAAAAAGGTGCACCTATCATCTACAAAGAGCGAGGGGCCAGTCTTTCAGTCAATCTGATTGCAACCATGAAAATGGCTGTCAAGGATATGTCCCTGACAGATCGGACTGTATTTGAGTCAGCATGGCTTGAGCGACTGATCACTGCAGCAAAAACCGCTGGCGTGTCGGTCCCCACCCAAAAATGCAAACATAATGCGAGTATCAGTGACCTTGATAATAAAAAATCAACTCAAGTTGACAATCATGCTCTTCCATCACCAAAATGCACCGAAACACATGCCCATGATCCCATTGAAATATCCAGTGATGAAGAAGTGCCAAGTATCATTGCAGAACCAATTGAACATGCCAGGAGTCAGCTCCAGGCAAGCATAAAACAGAAGACATTTGCTGAGCTTGGATGGAAACCCTGGGGTGAAGGAGAAAAGCAGGCCCACATTGCAAAGGAGATTTTGAAGGGTGCAGAAGCTCAACAATGTGCCAAGGAGAGAGAGGAGAGGGACATGGAGGAAAAGAAGGAAAAAGAGAGAATCTTGGCTCGTGAACGGCAGCAAAAACGTCGCTTGAGGTTGAAGGCAGCAGCAGACAAGGAAGACAACAGCAGAGATTTGAATGATGTTTTGATGCGTGTGGCTGCATCAAAACCATCGGTGACCAATAATGTTCCTGAAATTTCATGACCAGACATGGATTGGTGAAAAAAAAGGAATGGGACAGCAAGAGGAGCAGTAGTGAAAAAGGCAATACGTACAAACTGGTTCCATCCATTTCTTTGGGTGCATATTGACAAGGCTATGCAATGCCATGGTTGGAGCACAGGAG
>JAGGAQ010006253.1:0-23403 GCA_017657225.1 Termitomyces sp. T69sscA
TGGCCACCAGAGAACATCAAAGTTGTTGTCTTCAAACCACTTGTTAGCCCTCTTGGAGTTGTGTTTGGGGTCATTGTCGTGTTGGAAGTAGTGGGCACCCTCCTCCATCTCCAATTTTTCAAAGCTCTCCTTTGCTCCATCCTCCAAAATTTCACAGTACTGCTCTGCATTCATGATCCCCACCACCTCTACCAGCTTTCCTACCCCATTCCAACCCATACAGCCCCATACCATAAGATTATTCCCTCCTCCATGTTTTACAGTAGGTGTAGTAGTTTGGTTTGAAATGCCTTCTTCTTTTAGCTTCCACACATACTGCTTTCCATCTGACCCAATCCTGTTAATCTTTGTCTCATCTGTCCACAACACTCTTTTTCAGTCCTCCATAGTCCAGTTCTGATGCTCTTGAGCCCATTTAAGTTGTAGTTGCCTATGTCTAGCTTTGAGCATAGGAACTTTCCTCTTTGTAGCAGACCAATACCCCTCCTCCTTCAGCACATTCTGGACAGTCTGAGGAGA
This sequence comes from Termitomyces sp. T69sscA, assembly GCA_017657225.1. Taxonomy (NCBI): domain Eukaryota; kingdom Fungi; phylum Basidiomycota; class Agaricomycetes; order Agaricales; family Lyophyllaceae; genus Termitomyces; species Termitomyces sp. T69sscA. Next base: position 520 of record JAGGAQ010006253.1, read on the forward strand.
GACAGGATTGGAAATGATGTTGTTGATAAAATTGGTGGCCTAAACAGCTGTATCAAGTCTCCCAGTTGAGATTTGTCAAACAATGGCCTAATTATCACGTGGAGTAAGCTTAGCTGGACGGCCTCCAGGATGGTTTTCTTTGAATCTGATGCAGAGTGCAAAGTTGAAGATGCTCAAAAAACTGTCCCAATGAGTGAATATTTTAAAATGGCCATGACTCCATCAGTTTTGATTTAAATTACATAAGCTAAGATGCAATTTGTAGCTGCAATGCCATAGTATTTTACATGATTTAACCAGAATTTTAAATACTTCCAATCCTTCATGCCAATATCATTTTTTCAGAAAGTATAAAACATTGGAACAGTTTTTTGAGCTACTCTATGTTTCACTTTGAATTGGTTCATGTTAAAGGTGCTTTTCATGGACCCAATGGACTCTCTAGGCAACTAAGACAACCTGGCAACCCAGAATCTGACCTTAGCAATGACGAGGACTTTAGCGATTGGATTGACTGACTCCATGGATTCATTCACTTGATTCAACCCCCTAATAAGAGATAGATGGTGAAGGTAACTTGTTATTTGCAGCCTATAAGTACAGTATATATATAATAGCCAACAATCTTTTATATAGGAAAATGTTCATCAGACCTTAGCAACGCCTAGCGGTGCCAGTCAAGCTGTCTGTCGTGACAAAATGCCCAAAAAGTAGGTATGAAATCACCAAAATGTCAGGTTGTGAAATGATGGTGGTTACCAAGGTGCAGCGGAAAGGCTGGTGAAACCTTGGGGTCAAGAAAGTAAGGTAAAATAAATCTCAAAAAATAATGATGAAAAATACACTAAGTGTTTGTCCTGGAGTTCAAACCCTTGCCTTTTGGGAAGATGCCAGGTAAACCAGAGGTTACACTAACTACACAGCTGTGCCAGTCAAAACATCAGTACGCCTTTTGATACAACCTGGGTCTTATCACTGGCACTGCGACTTGTCACCAGGACTTGGACCTGAACTCTGAGGCCTACATACCATACAGTATATAAGTTGTAGAGTAGCAACTAGTACAATAGTCTTGATCTTGCCATATATCTTGTCTCTAGTTTTGTGTTTGTTTCTGTCTCTTTAGTCTTGCATGCTCTGGTTTCTGTTTTCTGACTTATCTCTTTTTCATATTGTACTTGTCTTGTATCATCTTGTTTCCACTTGTCTCTACTTGTCTCATACTCTCAATCTATCTCTGCTTTGTCTCTTTTCCTTTGCTTCAAATCTCTAAGTCTCATCTCTACTTTCTCCTCTCTCACCTTTGTCTTGACTTGTTCTATTTCCCCTTCCCTCTATCTTATCTTGACTCTTTTCCTTTTCAGCTTGCTTAGATCTCCATGCCTTCCACCTTTGATCCTGGGACTCCCCAAGTCCCATTACTCACCCCAGCTATCTATTCCTTAGCCCTAGGACTCACTCGTGCACCAGCACTTGCTCCCACCTTCCTCTCACATCCTCAGAACTCATGCCTTCTCTGGCACTTGTCTTCCACTCCCCTTCCCCATCCCTGGCACTCGCATTGCTGCTCCAGCATGACCAGTGATCCCTTGCTCAACTGCCGCTTGCATCTCCAGCCCCACCCCAATCTCCTACACCCTGTGCTCTCAACAGTACCACTGCATTTGTGGACATCGTGCATGCCACATAAGGATTTGCCCAGTGGACTGAGCCCCCCACCAACTCCTCATACCACCTATGGTCGCTATGCCTGCACTCTTATTCAGCAAAATCTACTTTGACACTATGCATATGCCCAAGTCAGGATGCTTCAAGTACATCATACAAGGACAATGCTCGCTAGTTCATTGGCCAGAGTTTTGCATGCTTCAGAGGTAAAACATAGATGCTATCGCAAAGTAGCTCTTTGAGGATGTCATCTGCTGTTGAGGTGCATTAAGGGAAATAGTCACAGACAATGGGGCCCCCATCAAAGTGCTAACCTACCTTGCCAAGAAATACAATATCCACCACATATGCATTGCAGCTATAATAAGCATGCCAACAGACTAGTGGAGCTCCCTCACTTTGATGTGTGCTAAGCACTCTTCAAAGCGGTAGACAGGGATAAGAACCAATGGAGTGAAGCCATCTACTCTGTCTTTCTTGGTCTGAAAGAGTAACAATCTGTAAATGCATGAGGTGCTCACTATGCTTATGCGACCACAGGCACCCATCCTCTATTACCCGCTGACATAGTTGAAGTGTAGTGCTATGGTCAGTTTCAAACCTTAGCGCTGCTTTGTGTCTTACACTAAAGACTGTCTCATGTAAGCATGCCAAGTCTTCTTGGCGCCTTTGTAAGTCAATGGCCTGTCTGGTGACCAGGTCTGTTGTGGAATAGAGGCTGTTCGGAGCAGATTGTAAGTACAATGACTTCAAGAGAGGCACCTTGGTCCTTATGCGCAACTCCAAAATTGAAACCATCCACAACAAGAAGATGTGGCCATAGTACTTTGGCCTCTTAGTAGTCATTTCCAGGAAGCAAGGGGGCACTTACATGCTATGCAAACTTGATGGCTCTGTATTGCATAGGCCTGTTGCCACCTTCTGTTTACTCCCTTACTTAGCGTGCAAATATATTGACTTGCCACTTAGCACCCTTGACATAGACATTGCCAAGTTAAGAGAACTTGAAGAAACAGACTTGCTAGATAAGGAAGACCTACCCATAATAGATGAAGTAGACAATGAATAAGCACCAACCGTCAATATGTGCTAAGCCTTTCTTTCTCTATACACTATATTTTCAATTCTTGATCACTATACTTTATCAACTTTTCACTTATGATTCACTTTTTCAAGCCGCAGCACTAAGAATCTGAGCATCTGGCACCATGCACAAACTAGTGCCAAAGGGGTTTTTTGCCATGATGACTTACTGAGCATTCTCCAAAGGCCAATACCTACCCTTTATCAAGCCCTCCAATTTGCTAAATCACTCTCTTACATCACTTATTAATCCCCTCCACTTACTATACCATAGATTTTGTTATTTACACTACAAACCATCTTTTGAACTCAAACTCACCCTTTTACTCCACACTATTTGAAGGGGTACAAAGTTATTGCTTTACATATTACTATACATTTCCTCTACATAGGCTAGAGTCACAAAGAGGGAGGTCACCTTCTTGGATGTTGTTGGACTCTTGCCACTCCAAAGTGCTAGTAATGTCCTTTTGGTAGTTGCAAAGAGTCTCCATGCTACATGCCAAGGTCAAATAGCGCAGTCAAAGCTCCATCAGCTCTGCCCTCACTGCCTCCCTTTCCTGTGCCAACAGCCTCTCCATATGGGCAGCCCATGCTTGCATCTCTCTAAGAACTCAGCCAGGTGGAGAGGCACTACAGGGTGCACCAAGTACTTCCCAGCTACTCAAATGCATTGCCAGTGACCCTTGGCACTGGCTAAGTCTATCTTAGGTCATACATACTCAATAGCACTAAGTATCTTTGACTGGCCTAAGAAAAGAATAAGACTTACCCTGGCCTCTATCCGTCGCCTAGGTTCTCAAGACTCTGGCTCATTGCCAAACAACATGTTGCAGATGGCTGGGTGCTTGGCACTCCACACTGGCAACCACTCCCACTCTAGCAATCTCTTGCCTCAAGGCTGCACTGGGTGGGTCACCTCCTCCTTGTCCCCCTCATCTCCCTGCTCCCTGCTCGTTGTCTGCTTGCCAGGCACCAATGTCTTGAAGGGCCTTGAATTGCCTACTTGGCCCAACTAAGTCCTTGCCACTTAGCGCCACCTTGCTGGCCTCTATCACCTCAGCCAGGTGGCATGCTTCTGTTAGGTTCCACTGACCACAGGAGCTCAGTCCACTGGGCAAATCCTTATGTGGCATGCACAATGTCCACAAATGCAGTGCAACTGTCAAGAGCATGGGGTGTAGGAGATTGGGGCAAGGGCAGGGATGCAAGCAGCAGTTGAGCAAGGGATTGCCGGTTATACCAGAGTGAGAATGCGAGTGCCAGGGATGAGGAAGGGGGTTGGAAGATGAGTGCCAAGGTAGGCGCAAGTCTCAGAGGTGCAAGAAAAGAGGGGAAGGCAAGCACCAGTGTGCAAGTGAGTTCCAGACTGAGGACAGTCAATTTTTCAGTTGGAGGGAGATGATAAGCCCCGAGTTGTGTCAAAAGGAGTACTGACATATTTTCTGGCACAGGCTTGTGGACTAGTGGTCAGCATGCCCTATGGTCTATCTGATACTCTACCAAGGGTGGGGTTTGAATCCCTGGACAAGCACTTTTAGAGTATCGCATTATATTCTTTTTACTTATTTTTACCTTACTTTGTTAACCTGGAGGTTTCACCAACCTTACTGTTGCACCCTAGCAACTGTCATCATTTTGATGATGCTGACAGTTGGTGATTTCATACCTACTACTTTTTGACATCTTGACATGACAGACAGCTTGATTGGTGCCGCCAAGGTTGCCAAGGTCTGATGGACATTTTTCTATATAAAAGATTGTTGGTTCTTATTTATTTACCAAGTTCACCGCTTTGGCAACCTGTGGTCGCCAACGGCAACTTTGCTTACAACTTAGTATATATACTGTACTTATACACTGCCAATAACAAGTTACCTTCACCCTCCATCTCTTACACTTGGACTTCAGAGCTCAATTTAGTTCATCCTCAGCTTACTCTATGCCAAAGTGCCATCATTAGTGCTTTGTTTCACCACTGGAAGTACACCAATGTACTAGTCTACTATGTGCTCTGCAACTACAGTGGGCCTCTAGTGCTTGGTGACTACTCTAAGCACCACCTATCCACTTCCTTGCCGCTGCCCTCTGCTAACTTGTCTTCTGTGACCCTGCTCAGTTTTCCTCAACTAGTGAGCCTGACACTATTTCCTTTCCACCTTGTGCTTGCCTACCCACTACTCAGACATCACTTGGTACAATTTTGGGCATCATCGACTTGGAGCCCACCGCAAGGGACCAGAGCAGAATTCTGCCAGAGACATGCTTCCAGAGGCAGCACCACCTTGCACAACAGTCTGAAAGTACCATCATTCCCTTTCACTTAGCACCTTCCAATCCACAGTTACTAGGAGCCTTACTATCTATGACTCTACTTGAAGAACTTCATTAAGAGAGTGCCAACTTTAGTGTTGACAACATTGAAGACCTCTTCCCGCATTCTATAGATTTCACTGTCAGCCCCAAAAATCCCCTTTATTATCCTCTTGCCAATGTACAGTCATTCACCCCACCATCACCTCTTACCCTGCTCTCTCAGCTTTTTGACTCCTGCATTCTCTTGTCATTAAGTTAGCTGTCACCCTGTCAGTGGAGGAGTTATGCAGCATAGCGCCCAACATTGATAAGACCCAGGTTGTATCAAAAGGCATATTGATGATTTCACTGGCACAGCTGTATGGATTAGTGGTCAGTGCACCCTGTGAATTACCTGGTGTTCCCTCAAAAAGCTGAGGATCGAACCCTGGACATATACTTGGCATATTTTTCATTATTATTTTTTCAATTTTTTTACCTTATTTTTCTCATCCTGAGGTTTTGCCAGCTTTGCCGCCTCATCCTGGTAACCATCATCATTTCACAATGTTGACATTTTGGTGATTTCATACCTACTTTTTGGCATTTTCGACACGACAGACAGCTTGACTGGCACTGCTAGGCATCACTAAGGGCTGATGGACACTTTCCTATATAAAAGATTGTTGCCTACTATTTACTTACTAGTTTCCCATGTTGGCAACCCTTGGGTCACCAACAGTGACTTTGCTTACACTTTACTATATATACTATATTTATAGCCTGCAAATAACAAGTTACCTTCACCGTTTACCTCTTACACTTGGGCTTCAGAGCTCAATTTTGCCTTTCTTAAGTTTACTCTATGCCAAGAGCACTTTTGTATGGTGTCCTTGTTTTGCCACTGGAAGTACGCCAGTGTCCTAGTCACTTACACGCCTTGCAACTGTGGCAGGCATTGTACGCTTGGCAATTATGCTAGGCATCACCTTACCACTCTCTTACCGCTGTTCTCCGCTAACTTATCTTCTGGAACCCTGCCTGGCTCACCTCCACTAGCGAGCCTGACGCTACTCACCTTGTGACTGCCTACCCAGACACCACTTGGTACTTCAGGCATCATCAACATCAGAAACTAGATGCAAACAGCGGTAACTCCCAAGTGCCAAGTAGCCACTGGAGTAGCTTAGGTGGACAAATTGGACAATGCACTGCTGGGCTTCATGGTCACCAGTGACATGCCACTTACACTAAGCACAAATGCTGTATTATTAATCCCTGCCAAAGTCACTAATGCCACCTCTATTGATCCCATTGAAACATATGTCAAATCCCTTGACACTGATGAAGACCTGGCCATTTTAACAGTAGCACACAACTTCCAAGCAATACGCTCCATAATGATGACCATAGACAACTGCATAGAGGTAGAAGTCGTCATAGACAGCAGCTCCCAGATTATCTCCATGGTGGCAGAGGTTGCCAGTGACTTAGGCTTAATCTATGATCTAAACATTGTACTCAACATGCAAAGCGCCAATGGTACCATCAACAGGTCTTTGGGCCTTGCCAAAAATGTACCTTGCACCATTGGAGACATAATGTTTTACCTCCAAATTCACATCATCCATTCCCCCGCTTATGACCTCCTTCTTGGCCCGGCCTTTAATGTCTTAGCACACTCTATAGTCCAGACCATTACCAATGAGGAGACCACCTTGACCATTAGTGACCCTAACTCTGGTCTTAGGCATATGGTGCCTACGTTCCTGAGGGGTAGAAACAAAGGACTGCATGGCAAGGGACTCTTCTTCATGCATCAACGCTTGGATGAGCACCAACACTCATGTTTTCATCTACCATCAAGGATGTGTTTAGCAATGATGATGATCACAGAGATGTAGCATTGACTTTGGAGTATGATCATATCTTGGACAATTTACATATATTGAAAACAGCCTTTCTTGACCCTGAAGTACTCTTCCTTCCCCAGACTCCTGGTACTGATACCATTGATAGCTCCACTCCACTTAAAAATCCTGCACTGTCTTGTTTGTATCTTGCTGCATTGGAAACCTTTGAATCTTCCAACACTTACCTCACTACTTTACCTCATTCTCCTTCCCTGCCATTCTTGGACTTACACAATCAATCATACCCACTTCCTCTGAACTTCACCCTATATATGCACAAGCTAACACCCCTAGAAGGAAAGGAGTACAAGTCAAGAAGAAGTATAAGCCCGTAGCACCTGCTAGCCAACATGCCACCTTTGAACCCTAATCCACAGCCATTTCAGCCCACTGGACACTTTATCAAGAAAAGGTGCCAACAGTTTATCAAAGACCACAACACTGGCTTCCTTACCCAGGTGGAACTCAATGTGCTTAGCGACCTAATGTCAAAACAGAACAAGGCCCTTGCTTGGGACGACACAGAAAGGGGCAGTTTCAGGACTGACTTTTTTCCACCAGTAGTAATCCTTATTATCCCCCATGTGCCTTGGACTGAACACAACAGACTCATTCCCCCTGGTTTAGAAGCAGAGGATTGCCAGATCATACATGAGAAGATCAAGGCTGGTGTCTATGAACCCTCAAATAGTGCTTACCACTTGCATTGGTTTTGTATACTAAAGGAAAATGGTAAACTTCATATTGTGCACAGCTTAGAACCACTAAATAGGGTCACTATTTGGCACTCTGGGGTGCCACCATTCCTGGACCATGTGGTGGAATCCTTTGCCAGCAGAATCTGTGGCACTACCTTGGACCTTTATATTGGCTACAACAAGCGGCTGATACATCCCCACTTCCTGAGACCTTACCACCTTCCAAATGCCTTGTGGTGCCCTTTGCTTAGTTTCTCTCTCCATGGGCTAGATCAACTTGGTGCCCATCTTCTATGATGATGTCACTTATATCCTCCAACCTGAAATACCCAAATTCATACTCTGCTTCATTGATGATGTTGGCACTAAGAGTTCAAAAAATTGGTGACTCACTGATGGCACTCCTGCCAAGCACCCCAATAACTCTGGCATACACTTAGCGCTCTGAGATTTCTTTCAGCTGCTTAACTGGGTATTACAATGCATGGAATATTGTGGGAGAACTTTCTCTGGGCATAAGTTGATTCTATGCACACCAACGTTCAAGAGCCTAGGCCATGTCTGCACCTATTAGGTTCCACTGACTATGGAGGCTCAGTCCACTGGGCAAATCCTTATGTGGTGCGCACAATGTCCACAAATGCAGCAGTACTGTCGAGAGCATGGGGTGTAAGAGACTGGAGCAGGACCAAGAATATGAGCGAGGTTGAGCAATGGATTGCCAGCTACACCAGGGCAGGGATGCGAGTGCCAGGGATGGGGAAGGAGGGTGGAAGACAAGTTTTGGAGTAAGTATGAGTCTCAAGGATGCAAGGGAAGAGGACAAAATAAGTGCCAGTGCGCAAGTGAGTCTCAAGGCTAACAAATAGAGAGCTAGGCTTGAGTGCAGGGACTTAGCAAGTCCTGGGGTCAAAGGCAGGAGGTGTGGAGATCTAAGCAAGCTAAAAAAGGAAAGAGTCAAGATAAGATAGAGGAAAGGGGAAATAGAACAAGTTGAGATGGAGGTGAGAGATGAGAGAGTAGAAATGGAACTTAGAGACTTGAGGCAGAGGAAAAGAGATGAAGCAGAGATAGATTCAGAGTATGAGATGAGTAGAGATGAAGGGAAATGAGGCAATACGAGACAAATACAATACAAAAAAAGATAGAGTCAAAAAATGGAAACCAAGTTGCATGAGACTAAGAGATAGAGACAAAACACAAAACTAGAAACAAGAAGTATGGCAATATCAAGACTAGAGTACTAGTTGCTATTCTACTGTCACGACCCACTACCGACCCCCGGGACTCAGCCCCGGCCCCGGGACTCCAGCACTCCCAAAACCACCCCCACAACCGCCCCGGGCCCAAACTGCTACTTGGCCAACTTCCCCGGCCATCACCGGCCATCACCGCCCGTCAATGCCACAGCCACTGCCACAGCCACTGCCACTCGTGGCACTCCCTGGCCATCACCGCCATGACCGCCACATCAGCGCCGGGTCTCAGCTATCACATCACATCAGCGCTGGCACCACCCATCACCCCTGACCCACGCTGAGACCCCCATCACGCATCATGATCGTGCATCACTGCCGCCGACCTCTGCACGCCACGCCCCGCTCCCGCTCCCTCCTCACCACACCACCACTGCATGTCTCTGCGTTCCCAGTGCGAGACCTCCACGCAGCGCAACATGTCTTAACTTTGCCCCGTCCTGCGCGGCCCCTGGGTCTCATCCCAAGCCCCGGCACCGCGACCCGCTGCTGGAACCCGGGCCTGATCCCCAGGCCATACGTACTACATAGTATATAAGGCGCAGAGTAGTAAGTAGGTACTCTAGTCCTGATATTACCGTAACCCCATCTTGTCTGTTGTGTTTTCGTCTCTGTCTCGTTTTCTCGCGTGTCCTGGTTTCATTACTTTTACTTGCTTCTTTTTCTCATCGTACTCGTCTCGTTTCGTCTCCCTGTCTTGTCTCCACTCATCTTGTACCTCTAATCTATTCTCGTTGTTCTCCTTTCTCTTCTCCACTCTAGGTTCTCCTGACTCTCCGTTCCCGGCTCTTCTCTTCGACTTAATCGTTCCCATCTCCCGTTATCTTATCTCGACTCTTTCCCCTTTTGGTTATCCAACTTCCCCAGTTCTGTTTCCATCCCCGAGACTTGCTAAGTCCCCGCCTCTAATTATCTCTTGGTCCCTGGGACTCGCTCGCTCACCGGCGCTCACTCGTTTCACCCTCTTGCACCCCCGGGACTTGCGCCAACCCCCGGCACTTGTCCTCCCTCCTCCCCGGCACTCGTCTCACCCACCGGCGCTACCGGCACTCTTCCACACACCACCCTCCACCCCGCTTCGGTCTCCTATGCCTCGCGCTCCTCCTGGTGTTCTGTGTTTGTACACGGTGATTAACCGTAAGGTGGTTCGCCCAGTAGACTGAGCCCCCGTGATCAGCGGAACCTGACATCTTCTGTCTCTGGTTCCCCATCTCAACTTGTTCTGTTCTCTTTCCCCTTATCTTATCTTGACCCTTTTCCCTTTCAGCTCACTTAATCCCCGCGTCTCTGTTTCCATTCCTGGGACTCACTAAGTCCCCATGCCCATCATCTCTTTGAACCCTGGGACTCACTTACGCACTGGCGCTCACTTGTTCCACCCTCTTGTATCCCTGGGACTTGTGCCTACCCCCCAGCACTCATCCTCCACCCCTCCTGGCACTTGCCCACTCATCTGGTGCTACTAGCACTACCCTGCTTTGGCCTCCTATGCCTTGCGCCCTACCAATGCTCTGCATCCATGGACACGGTGATCACCATGTAAGGTATTCGCCCAGTGGACTGAGCCCCCATGGTCAGCAGAACCTGACAGGAACAACTGTACAGGTGACCAGAGCTAACCTTAACCTTGGATAACATTCAAACAGGAAGTACAGGAAGTTCTGAGGATTTTTTTAAAAGGAAACAACCTCCGGAGATCTCTGGAGGTCTAGAATGAGTCCCAGAGGTCTAGAGCAAGCCCCAGGGGTCCCAGGGAGTGGCGTAGGATGTGCCCAAAAATGGAAGTCAAATAGAGGTCCCCTGACACGAACATTGCTTGGTACATCAAAAACATGCCACCTTTGCCAAATACAGCACATATGCCAACTCCTCATACCACTAATGGCCGCTACGCCAGCTCATTTATTCAGCAAAATCTACATCAATACCATGCATATTCTCAAGTCAAAACACTTCAAGTACATTATACAAGGACAATGCTTGCTAGTTCACTGGCCACAGCTCTGCATGCTTCAGCAGGAGAACACACACACAATTGCTAAGTGGCTCTTTGAGGATGCCATCTGCCATTGGGGTGTGCTAAGAGAAATAGTCACTGACAATGGGGCCCCCATTATCAAGGTGCTAACATACCTCGCTAAAAAGTACAATATCCACCCTATACAAATTTCAGGCTACAATAAGCACGCCAACAGACTAGTAGAGTGACCTCACTTTGATGTGCACCAAGCCCTCTTCAAAGCAGTAGATGGAGATGAGGCCAGATGGAATGAAGCCACTTACTCAGTCTTTTGGTCTGAAAGGGTAACCATCTGTAAACACATGGGATGCTCACCATATTATGTGGCCACAGGCACCTATCCACTATTACCAACAGACATAGTTGAGGCCACATACCTACAACCCACTTGCAACAGCCTCTTTTCCACCACCGACTTGGTTGCCAGACAAGCCATTGACTTACAAAGGTGCTAAGAAGACTTAGTGCGCTTACATGAGACAGTCTTTAGTGCAAGGTGCAAGGCGGCGCTAAGGTTTGAAACTGACTATAGTGCTATCATCAAGGATTATGACTTCAAGAGGGGTGCCTTGGTCCTTATGCGCAACTCTAAGATTGAAACCATCCACAACAAGAAAATGTGACCATGGTACCTTGGCACCTTGGTAGTCATCTCCAGGAACTGAGGGAGTGCTTACATCCTATGCAAACTCAATGGCTCTGTGCTGCATAGGCCTGTTGTTGCTTTCCACTTACTCCCTTACTTAGCACACAAGCACATTGACTTGCCACTTGGCACCCTTGATATAGACACCACCAAGTTGAGAGAACTTGAAGAAACAGACCTGCTAGATGATGAAGACCTACCCATGATGGATGAAGTAGACAATGAATAAGCGCTAACTGCCAAATATGCGCTAAGCTATTATTTTTCTTATATGCTACCTTTTCCAATTCTTGATCATTATATTTTGCAGATAATTTTCACTTATTATTTACCTTCCAAGTTGCAGCGCTAAGGGCCTTAGCACCTGGCACTATGCACAAACCATTGCCAAGGGGTTTTTCACCATGATGACTTACTGAGCATTCTCCAAAGGCCAACACCCACTTTTACCAAGCCCTCAATTTGCTAAGTCACTCCCTTACCTCACTTATTAATCCTCTCCACTTACTATACTATAGACTTTGTTTCTTACTTTACAAATCATTTGCTTGAATTCAAGCTGATTCCATTACTTCACACCATTTGAAAGAGGAGGATATGTTCAAATTGCTATACATCTACTCTACATATATTCAAAAACCATTCGAAATTATTAAACATTTCAAAACTAAACGCCAACAGAAGTTAGCGCCTAGTCATTGTTGAATGGCAGGCTGGGATTGTGAAGAGGGAGGTTGCTCTCTTGGATGTTATTCTCCTTCTGCTACTCCAAGGCACTAGCGATATCTTCTTGGTAATCACAAAGAGTCTCCATGCTACATGCCAATGTCAAATACTGAAAGTGCAGACCCATCAGCTCTGCTCTCAATGCCTCCCTCTCCCTCACCAAGACCCTCTCCATGTGGGCAGCCCATGCCCTCATCTTCTCTAGAAACTCTGCCAGCTGAAGGGGCATCACTGGGTGTGCCACGTCCTCCCTCAACCACTCAAATGCCTTGCCAGTAACTCTTGACGCTAAAGGTGATGTCCACCTTGAGTCATACTAAAGGGCTGCACTAAGTATTTTGCCAATGAATAAAGAAAAAGACAACTCACCCTTGCCTCTACCTGTTGCGTAGGCTTCCATGACTCCAGCTCGTCACCAGACGACACGTCCTGGGTGGCAAGGTGCCTGGTGCTCCATTCCAGCAACCACTCCCACTCAGGTGACTCCTCACCCCAAGGCTGTGCTTAGCGGGTCACCTCCTCCATGTCCTTCTTGCTTCCTTGTCCATTGTCCTCTTTCTATGCACCAACATCTTGAGGCACCTCAGATTGTCTGCTTGGCCCAGCCAAGTCCTCTTTGCTTAGCGCAGCCTTGCTGGCCTGTATGGCTGTGACTAGATGATGTGCCTCCTCATCTCCTTCCTCCTTGTCCTCCAACTCTACCTCTGAAGTCACCACCATGGGTGACACCACACATGCCCTCTTCTCCCTCTTCTCCATTGGCAACAAGGGCAAAGAAGCCTTGCACTTGCTCTTGCCACCCTCCCTTCCCTCTTTGTTTTGGCACATCAAAAGCACCAAACTCCATCTACTGATGGCAATCATTGCATTACTGGCCTCTGCATCTCTTGTCTTCTCCACAACATCTCACACCCTCTTCACTAACATCACCCAGTTGTCACGACCCGCTACCAACCTCAAGACTTAGGCCTGGCTCCAGAACTCCAACCCCCTCAAAACCACCCTCACAACCATCCTGGGCCCAGACCGCTACCTAGCCAACCACCTTGGCAATCCCCAGCCATCACCGCCCATTACTGCCACCAGCCACCCATCACCACCATCACCGCCACATCAGCGCTGGCCCCAGCTATCCCCAACACTTCTCCAAGCGTAGCTGCTACATCAGCGCTGGTGCCTGCAACACCCAGCACTCCCCTGGCCCATGCTAAGAACTCCATCACACATCACAATCATGCATCACCGCCAACCCAACCTCTGCATACCACACCTTGTTTCCACTCCCCTCCTCGCTGCCTTGCTGCTACATGTCTCTGCACTCCCAGAGCAAGACCTCCTGCACTGTGCAACATGTCTCAACCTCCACCACTGCCTCAAACAATCCCTGGGTCTCACCTTGAGCCCAGGCACCACAACTCGCCACCAAGACCTGGGCCTGAGCCCTGGAGCTTATTTACTGCACAGTATATAAGTTGTAGAGTACGTACTCTAGTCTTGAACTACTGTACCTCTTGTATTGTTTCCTTGTGTCTTGTCTCTGTCTCATAGTCTCACGTGTTCCGGTCTCTGTTTTTTTGACTCTGATTCATTTTATATCATATTCATCTTGTATCTCCTCCTATTTGTTGTCTCTACTTGTCTCCTATGCTAATTCTATCTCTGCTTTACTCTCTATCTTGCTTTTGACCTCCAAGTTCTCCTTGTCTCTTTTGTTTCCCGCCTCAACTCTCAACTTGTTCTGTTTCTACTTCTCCTTATTTTATCTTGATTCTTTCCCCTTTTGGTTTGCTTGATCTCTGCTTCTCTTGCTTCTATTAATCCTTGGGACTCGCTTGTGCACCAGCGCTTGCTTGTTCCATTTTCTTGCACCTCCGGAACTCATGCCTATTCCTGGTACTCATCCTCCACCCTTCCCCGGCACCTACTCCCAGCCTAGCGTTACCAGCAACCCCTTGCTCACACTCCCAGCCCCACTTTGGTCTCCTACACCTTGTGCTCTTGCCAGTATGTGTCAGGTTCCGCTGACCATGGGGACTCAGTCCACTGGGCAAATACCTTACGTGGTGATCACCGTATCCATGGACGCAGAGCACTGATAGGGCACGAGGTGTAGGAGGCTGAAGCGGGGCAGGAGAGGTGTGCTGAGGAGTGCCAGTAGTGCTGGATGAGTGGGCGAGTGCTGGGGTGGAGGTGGAGGGCGAGTGCCAGGGGGTAGGCATGAGTTCCAGAGATACAAGAGGGTGGAACAAGTGAGCACCGGTGTGTGAGCGAGTCCTGGGGTTCAAAGAGATGGTGGGTGCAGGGACTTAGCAAGTTCCAGGGATGGAAACAGAGACACGGAGATTAAGTAAGCTGAAAGGGGAAAGGGTCAAGATAAGATAAAGAGAAAGAGAACAGAACAAGTCGAGATGGGGAATCGGAGATAGAAGAGACAAGAGAACTTAGAATTGATAGAGAGAGAAGGAGCAAAGCAGAGTAGAATCAGAGTAAGAGATGAGTAGAGACAACGCAAGGAGACAATATGAGGCAAGTACGATAAGAAATGAAGCAAAGTGGAAATAATGAGACCAGAACATGCAAAAAGACAAGACAGAGACAAAACAATACGAAAGTTATGGTAATATCAAGACTAGAGTACTACTTACTACTCTGCAACTTATATACTATGCAGTAAATAGGCCCCAGGGCTCAGGCCCAGGTTTCAGTAGTGAGTCGTGGCACCAGGGCTTGGGGTGAACCCTGGGGGCCATGCGGGGCAGAGTGGGAGTTGAGACATGTCATGCAGCACGGAGGTCTCATACTGGGAATGCAGAGACACATTGCAGCAGGGCAGTGAGGAGGAGAGCGGGAGCGGGGTGTGGCATGTGGAGGTTGGGTCGGCAGTGATGTGTGATCGTGATGTGTGATGGGGGTCTTGGCACGGACTGGAGGTGTCAGGTGTTGCTAGTGCCAGTGCTGATGTGGCGGTTGTGGGCAGTGTGATAGCTGAGGCCGACGCTGATGTGGCAGTCATGGCGGTGATGGCTAAAGAGGTGCTGGAAGTGGCGGTGGCTGGTGGCGGTGATGGGCGGTGATGGCCAGGGGCTGCTGAGGTTGGCCAGGTAGCGGTCTAGGCCCAGGGCGGTCATGGAGGTCATTTTGGGGAGGGTTGGAGTCCCAGGGCCGGAGCTGAGTTCCAGGAGTTGGTAGTGGGTCATGACAGTATGCTATGTCTGTGAACACTATGTGCACCACATATGGTATTTGCCCAGTGGACTGAGCCCCCATAGTCAGCAGAACTTGACACCAGTGGTATGTCCTCTCCACCATGGGGTTGGGAGTGTTACCCTGCTTGCACATCTTGGCACCGTCCAATGTACAAAGCCTCTTCTGGGCCATGCATCAAAAGCAGGGGGAAGCACCAACAGAGTACTAGCACCCCTCTGCATTGTTGTTGGCCTCACATTTGTCACACTTAGAGAAAAGAATATGATCAGTGAGCGCTAAGAAATTCAAAATGTTTGCTTATCGCTCCTCGCTCCTCTTTGAACACTTGGCGCATTGCTGAGTCAACTGTTGCCTTCCTTTTGGTCTCTTTCAAGACCATGCCCACTTTGACTAAGACCATGCCCACTTCAACTCAAGACCATGCCCACTTCAACTCCTGCATCCACCACCACCTCTGGTTGCCTAGGTACCAACAAATATGCCAACTCTTTGTTAGTAAACTCTTGCTGAGTTGGCGCCTAGCACTAAGAGTCAGAAAAACAGTAAGTTTATAAGGCCATTGGTGCTTACCTTATACCTTGGTGCCTGGTGCCCTCTGCGCTTGGAGGCTGGCTTGGTGGGGGACAACTTCTTTGCATGTGATGTTAGCCTCTTAGCACCACCTGCAGGAGCCTTTGGCATTGCTGGCGCTGTTGCTCCTGAAACAGCACCAGCCGTATCTTTAGGTGTCTTCTCCTTAGTGCTCTGTCCCTCCCCTTGCCCTTGCTGCAATCCTTCACCAGCACCTGCAGCCTCTCTCTGCTCCAGCCCTTCCTATACTAACGCCTCAAGGTCTCTAGTGATGCACCATTGCACATCCTTTGCCAAAAGTCTTCTTGCCACCACAGATCCTGCTCCACAAGCGGCGCTATCACAGTCTCCTTGATGCAAGGGGATAGGTTAGACCAAAGCTAAGTAAAAGAAAATTAGTAGAGAAAACTTACTCTTTTGGTGCTAAATTTACCACCATTGGCTCCTCAGCAGCTAGCAAGGCCTCCAACTCATCATTGAAGGACAGAGCAGCAGGCACCTAGGATCCTTTGTTAGCGCAACGCTTGGCAACAACACAGCAAAAAACTTACAAAATCATTTGCAAAAGGCACCAACCACTCAGTGCCAAGGTTGTTCTGATACCTTGCACAACACCACTCCAACAACTCCCCATCCCACTCCCATGTGATCTCATTCCCCCACATCCTCCACCACTTCTACCAAAGGTGCATCATACTCTTGATTTTGTTACAGGATGTCTCTGCGCCCAGGCCTTGAATATGTGCCATTAGCAGCTTGGCATGGGTCATGAAGGCAGAGGCCACCAGAGAAGCATCAGTAGAGACTGTTGGAGTCAACATTGGAAGGGATGAATTTATCAAAGTACCAAAACAACTGCTAACCTCTTTATATGCCAAAAGTTCGTGCACAGACCATTAATGCATGGACTCTCAATATGTGATTGCCAGGAGTTGACTGAGGACAGTCAATTTTTCAATTGGGAGGAGATGATAAGCCCCAAATTGTGTCAAAAGGAGTACTGAGATATTTTCTGGCACAGGCCTGTGGACTAGTGGTCAGCATGCCTTATGGTCTACTTGGTACCCTCCCAAGGGTGGGGTTCAAATTCCTAGACAAGCACTTTTAGTATTGCATTATATTCTTTTTACTTATTTTTACCTTACTTTCTTGATCTCAAGGATTCACAGACTTTATTGCTGCACCCTAGCAACTGTCATCATTTTGATGACACTGACAGTTAGTGATTTCATACCTACTTTTTGACATCTTGACACAACAGACAGCTTGATTGGCACCACTAGGCATTGCCAAGGTCTGATTGATATTTTCCTATCTAAAAGATTGTTGGTTGTTGTTTACTTACCCAGTTCCCCACTTTGGTGACCTTTGGTTGCCAATGGCGACTTTGCTTACAACTTACTATATATACTGTACTTATACACTGCAAATGACAAGTTACCTTCACTCCCCATCTCTTATGCTTGAGCTTCAGAGCTCAATTTAGTCCATCTTAAGCTTACTCTATGCCAAGGTGCTGTCTTAGTGCTTCGTTTCACCGTTAGGAGTATGCCAGTGTCCTAGTTTAAGTACACACCTTGTATATATGGCAGGCTTCTAGTGTTTGGCAGCTATGCTAAGCACCACCCTCATAACTCCTTACTGCTGTCCTTTGCTAACTAGTCTTCTGGAACTCTGCCTGGTTCTCCTCCACTAGCAAGCCTGATGCTATTCCTTCTCACTTAGTAACTGCTTACCCAGACACCACTTGGTACAATTTTGAGCATCATAAATGCCCATTCTCTTCAAATTTCTGGTGGCAGCCATGAGTGGTGCATAGACATAACTTCAGAGGAGGAGTCATAAAAGAGACAGTAAATGCAAGATGTTCTATGTGAATATAAAGATATGCCTAAATATCTATGAAGAACAATAAAAAATAAACTAGAAAATAGATACTGTTAGGTTCCGCTGACCATGGGGGCTCAGTCTGGGCAAATATTTACATGGCATGCACAATGTCCACAAATGCAGCAGTACTGTTGAGAGCGTGGGGCATAGGAGACTGGGGCAGGGCTGGGGATATGAGCAGCAGTTGAGCGAGGGATCACCAGTCATGCCAGGGCAAGAATGCAAGTGCCAGGGAGGTGGAAGACAAGTGCTGAGTGTCAGGTTCCGCTGACCATGGAGGCTCAGTCCACTGGGCGAATACCTTACATGGTGATCACCATGTCCATGGATGCAGAGCACCAGTAGGGCACGAGGCGTAGGAGGCCAAAGCGGGGTGGGAGCGGTGTGTTGAGGAGTGCCAGTAGCACTGGTGAGTGGGTGAGTGCCAGGGAGGGTAGAGGACGAGTGCCGGGGGTAGGCACGAGTCCTGGGGATACAAGAGGGTGGAACGAGCGAGCACCGGTGTGTGAGCAAGTTCTGGGATTCAAAGAGATAATGGGCACGGGGACTTAGCAAGTCCTTGGGATGGAAGCAGAGATGCGGAAATCAAGCAGGCCAAAAGGGGAAAGGGTCGAGATAAGATAAAGGGAGAGGGAACAGATTAAGTTGAGATGAGGAGTCGGAGACAGAAGAGCCAAGAGAACTTAGAGTAGAGAGGGAGAGAAGAAGCAAAGTAGAATGGATTAGAGTACGAGATGAATAGAGACGAGGCAAGGAGACGATACGAGGCGAGTACGATAAGAAAAAGAAACAAGTAGAAATGATGAGACTGGGATGTGCGAGGAAACGAGACAGAGACGAGAACACAACAAAACAGTATGGAGCTATGGTAATATCAAGACTAGAGTACTACTTGCTACTTTACGACTTATATACTACGCAGTAGGTAGGCTCCAGGGCTCAGACCCGAGCTCCAGTGGTGGGTCATGGCACTGGGGCTTGGGGTGAGACCCAGGGGCCGTGTGGGGTGGGGTGAGGTTGAGACATATCACATGGCACGGAGGTCTCATACTGGAAATGCAGAGACACGCAGTGGTGGGGCGGTGAGGAGGGAGTGGGAGTGGGGTGTGGCATGCAGAGGTCAGGTCAGCGGTGATGCATGATCATGATGCATGATGGGGGTCTCGGCATGGGCCGGGGGGTGATGGGTGTTGCCAGTGCTGGTGCTGATGTGGTGGCTATGGGTGGTGTGATAGCCAAGACCAGCACTGATGTGGCAGTTGTCACAACCTGCTACCGACCCCCGGGACTCCAACCCTCCCCAAAATGACCCCCACGACCACCCCAGGCCTGGACCACTACCAGACCAACCCTTTTAGCAGCCCCTGCCCATCATCACCCATCACTGCCCATCACCACCACCAGCCACTGCCACTTGCGGCATCCCCTGGCCATCACTGCCATGACTGCCACATCAGCACCGGTCTCGGCTATCATACCACCCATAGCCACTACATCAGCGCCGGCACTGGCAACACCTGTCATCCCCCCGGCCCATGCTGAGACCCCCATTACACATCACGATCACGCATCACCGCCAACCCAACCTCCGCATGCCACGCCCCACTCCCGCTCCCCCCTCACCACCCCACCACTATGTGTCTCTGCGTTTCCAGTATGAGACCTCCACGCTGCGCAACATGTCTCAACCTCACCCTGCCCCGTGCAACCCCCAGGTCTCACTCCAAGCCCTGGTGCTGTGACCCGCCACTGGAGCCCAGGTCTGAGCTCCGGGGCCTGCCTACTGCGTAGTATATAAGTCGTAGAGTAGTAAGTAGTACTCTAGTCTTGATATTACTGTAGCCCCGTACTGTTTTGTTGTGTTCTCATCTCTATCTCGCTGGGGATGAAAACAGAACCGGGCAAGTTAAACAGCCAAAAAGGGAAAGAGTTGGGATAAGATAATGGGAGATGGAAATGATTAAGTTGAAGAGAGAAGCTGGGAACGGAGAACCAAGGGAACTTAGAATAGAAAAGGGAAAGGAGAGCAATTAGAATAGATTGAGAGTACGAGGTGAGTAGAAATGAGACAGAGAGATGAAACGAGATGAGTACGACGAGAAAAGAAGCAAGTAGAAATAAAGAGACCAGGGCGCACAAGAAAACGAAACAGAGACGAGAATACAACAAACAAGACAAGGCTACCATAATATCAAGACTAGAGTACTACTTACTACTCTACAACTTATATACTACGCAGTACGTAGGGCCCGGGGCTCAGGCCCGGGTTCCAGTGGCGAGTCACAGCACCAGGGCTTGGAGTGAGACCTGGGGGTTGCACGGGGCACTCATTCTCCACCCTCCCCAGCACTCGCCCACCCACTGGTGCTACCAGCAATCCCCAATACACTGCTCCCACCCTGCTTCGGCCTTCTACACCTTGCGCCCTACCAGTGCTCTGCATCCGTGAACACGGTGATCACCACGTAAGGTATTTGCCCAGTGGACTGAGCCCCTGTGGTCAGCGGAAGCTGACAGCGGTCATGGCAGTGATGGCTGGGGGATGCCGCAAGTGGTGGTGGCTGGTGGCGGTGACGGGCAGTAATGGCTGGTGATGGCCAGTGATGGCCGAGGGCTGCAGAAGGGGTTGGTCGGGTAGTGGTCCAGGCTCAGGGCGGTCGTGGGGGTCGTTTTGGGGAGGGTTGGAGTCCTGAGGCCGGGGCTGAGTCCTGGGGGTCAGTAGCGGGTCGTGACACTGAGGTAGGAGTAAATCCCAGAAATGCAAGAAAAGAGGGGGAAATGAGCACTAGTGCATGAGTGAGTCCCAGAGCTGGTGAATAGATAGCCAGAGCAAGCAAGGGGACTTAGCAAGTCCTGGGATCAAAGGCAGGAGGCGCAGAGATTTAAGCAAGCTGAAAGGAGAAAGAGTTGAAATAAAATAGACAGAGGAGGAAACAAGACGAGATGAGAGAGTAGAAAAGAAAGAACAGGAGAGACTTAGAGAATAGAGACAGAGAAATAGAGGAGGAACAGAGTTAGATTGAGAGTAGAGACAAATAGAGACAAGCAGAGCAAGACAATATGAGACAAATACAATGTGAAAATGAGATAAGTTGAAAAAGGGAAACCAGGGCATGCAAGACTAAAGAGACAGAGACAAAACACAAAACTAGAGACAAAGGTACAGCAATATCATAACTAAAGTACTAGTTGCTACTTTATGACTTATATTGGCAGGTTCTGCTGACAATGGAGGCTCAGATCACTGGGCAAATTCTTACGTGGCATGCACAATGTCCACAAACAGTGGTACTGTCAGGAGCGCAGAGCGTAGGAGACTGAAGTGGGACCAGGGATGCAAGTGGCAGTCGAGCAAGAGATCACTGGTCATGCCAGGGCAGGAATGCAAGTGCCAGAGTTGAGGAAGGGGGTGGAATATGAGAGCTGAGGTAAGCGTGAGTCCTGAGGATGCAAAAGGAGAGGTGGAAGCAAGTGCTGGTGCATGAGTGAGTCCCAGGGCTGGTGAATAGATAGCCAGAGCAAGCAAGGGGACTTAGCGAGTCCCAGGATCAAAGGTGGTAAGCACAGAGATCTAAGTGAGCTGAAAGGGAAAAGAGTCAAAATAAAATAAACAGAGAAGGAAACAAGACGAGTCAAGATGAGGCAACTGTGTTACTGTGACTGATGAATGCCAACTTATCAATGATCAAAGCCAGGAGCGACTGCTCAGTGCTCTGACAAAGCATCAACCTGATGTGCTTGTCAATTGCTTATTAAGAGCTGTTATTGGTTTCTAAGGTTAGACAAAGAAGGCAATCACTGTAAGGTAGATGTCATGAATTTCCATCACATGGTTATATAAGCAAAATTGCCTCCTTCTTGACTACACAACTAGTCTTCAACATATCATTCTCACGGAGAATAAGGTTCTAGGAAAGGTAGAAGGCACCTATAGGTACATTTTCTAGAAGACAGAATCAGAAGAAAATCTCTTGTCTTTGAGTAGTTTCCATTTTTTACTCAGGGAATCGAATGTGTTTTTAATGATATATTCATGCTTTCTAAGGCATTGGCAAGATTATAGCATTTTTGGTGACCCTCACATTGGCCGCTTATATAACCAGTCACGTGATTTTACAGGAATGCAAAGACAATGCAAAGGAGGAAGGAAAAAACACTCCTGACGTGATTCCATGCCTAAATCTGCAAAAGCAAAGCATGCCAGCACTCAGAACCTTTTAAACTTTCAAAAATCATGTAAACCTACTGTTGAGGATGTGCTGAATGAGGAACCTCCACAATTTACTAACTGCTTGAACCATCAGGACATGCAGATGGACATCATTGATAATCAGGGACAAGAAATATCTGATGGAGAATATGATGAGGACAATGAAGAGGACATCACTGACATGACAGCCCTGGAACACTTCACAGAGACTCTGAAAAGAGCTCAAGAGGTGGCAGCAGCTGCAGAGCATGAGCACACAAGTAACCGGCCCAAGTTCTACCTTGGAACCTCAGACCGAACCCGACGTTGCCACAGGCAGACTGCAAAAAATCTTAAAAAGAAAGGATACATATTAATCAAGGAAGCTTTTGCAAGACAGTTGGAATCACATAGTGTGGACAATGATGTTGAAGTGCTGGAAGCCGATCACAGTGACAGCATGCAAGAAGAGGGTGGAATCATAGTTCTTGATGAAGAAATCATTCAAGAAGGCCCTGCTGTTGAAGTGAGTTCGATGAGAAGTATGTATGAATTAAAGCTGACATGTGAACATGAAGGAAACTCACATCTCAGATGATCCAAATCAAGATGTTTCCATAACAAAAAACATCACAAATCAAGATTCTGACATTCAAAAAAGGATTGAAGAGCTACTGAAAGAGCTGCATGAGGGAAACAAGCCAATGGATAACAGTCAAGTCA
>JAGGAQ010006254.1:0-23344 GCA_017657225.1 Termitomyces sp. T69sscA
ATCATTGATTACCCTGTCTAATACAACTTTGGATTTCCCTCTGCTAGTTGTGTGATTGAGCCGCAACTCCTGGAGGTCACCCTTACACTCTGCGTCTGTGTACACAGTGATCATCACATAAGGTGTTCACTCAGTAGACTGAGCCCCCGTGGTCAGCGGAACCTGACACCTACCCAGGTGACCTGTTCAATGTACTACAATACTGAGGTTAGACATTCTCTGCTTATGGGATTGTAATGGATGACCTCTGTTTGTATGACCAGGTGAGGGAAAGTGAATTGATAATATCTAAGGCCATGGTAGCTTGGCAGAACTTCAAGATAGGGAGATGGTATGCTGATTGGTGTAGTCAGAAAGTGGGCATACCTTTGTCCTTGAACCCCCAATTTGAAGGTACACTGATACATGATGTTTGGGCCTGGAATGCAGAGCAAGTGCTAGAAGTAGGGGCACCTTATTTAGGCAATGAAGAACCTTGGAACTGGACATTGGAAACACATTTTGAGGTGATCCTCATGGACGATGGGACCTATAGTGTATATGATTGGCATCTCATATTCCAGATTACCATCCAAGAGAGGTACCTAAAAACCATACAATTTGATCTGGTATTGTAGTATTGGGTGAAATTGAGGAGATCTTTTGACCATCTAGAAAGAAGCATTTTCAGATCAGAGGGAGATGATTACTTCAATGATGACCTAGAATGATGATGTAGCTTAATCCCTGAAAATGGGCATAAGACCTCTGGATGAGATGGATGATGACTTGGTTGAATTGACCAGTTTGTGCAAGGATTAGGACAGGCATGGTTCTTGGAAATGGAAGGTACCTTGCATGTCATTGAGCTAAATGGGCAGCAGGTTCAGGCTAGGACTTACCCAGCTCTCCAACAGAACACAACACAATGCAAGGTTGAAAGGCAAATGGTATCCAAACCCTTGGTGGTTGTGGCACATATTAACGGGCACCCTGTACATGCCTTGGTGGACTCTGGTTCCTTGAGGAATTTCATGTCAACCATGATAGTTGAGCAGCTCAAAGTGGAGAAGCAAGAATTACAAGAGGCCTTACCCATCCAGTTAGCAGTATAGAGGTCCAGGTCTAAAGTAAATTATGGCACTTTGGCACAATTTAAGTATCAGAAGATTGATTGTATTCAATATTTTGACATTATGAACCTAAATGGCTATGACCTCATACTAGGAACCCCATGGTTGTTCCAACATCAGGTGACAATTGGATTGAACCCTCCTCAAGTGGTAGTAGGTAGTAGTGCACCCTGCCAAATAAAAGGGACAGGAACGACCCAGTTGGCATCTAGAGTGGTACAGTTAGAAGAAAATCTTGAAAAGGCATGGGCAGAACTTACATCCTATGTGAGTCCCTTGTGCAGGCTGGCAAATAAAACTTTGCTTCCACTGCTGCAGGCAATAAATCATGATATCCCATTGATCAATGAGAATAGAATATATCCCTGGAGGCCATCAAGGTGCCTGGAGGCCCTGAAGCCTCAGTGGGATGAAAAAAGAGCTGCTTATATAAAGAGTGGCAGATGAAAAATGACTACAAGCTCTAATGCCATACCAATGATGTTCCTGAAGAAACCAGGACCGCCTGAAAAACCTCCTCTGCTGCAAATTGTAAGTGATCTCAGGCTGCATAATGCCAATATGGTGAAACAATCATCACTGTTACCTGATATGGAGGGGGAATCTTGAGACAGGCTTCAAGGGCAAAATTTAGATCCTTTATTGATGGCCAATATGCATACAAGCAAATATGGGTAAATTCTAACCATGTCAAGCGCACTACTATAACAACGCCTGATGGCAATATGGTTAGTTATGTGGTACAGCAGGGTGATTGCAATGCCCCAGCCACTTACCAAGTGCTCATGAATTATTCATTTGCCTCATACTTGAGCAAATTCATAGACATGTACTTAGATGACATAGTCATCTACTCAGACACTATAGTGGATCATATCAGTCATGTGAGGTCAATATTGGATATACTGAAGCAAGACAAACTGTACCTTAGCAAAAGAAAGCTTAAGTTTTTCTGTAAGGAATTGAAACTATTAAGTTGAGTTATAGACAATGAGGGGATCTAGATTGACCCCAATCAAGTTGATGCACTTATTGAGTGGAAGACACTGACTAATGGGGACCTACTTTGGGGGTTCCTAAGAGCCACCAGCGTTTTGGTGGAGGATATTGACCACATTCACATTCCAATGGGCATACTCCATGCTATTAAGGAGGACACTGTACCGTTTTGATGGGACCACACTCATCAGAGAGCCTTTGAAGATGTGAAGAGATTAGCCTTGACTTGCAGAGATCATTATTGACAGCCACTGATTTATGGCCCAGGAGCACTACCAGTAAACATAGTAATAGATAGTTGTATCATGAGCATTGCAGGTGTGGTGAGCCAGGGGGGCGGACTGGAAAACAGCAAAGGTCATGGCCTTCTTTTCAGCCAAGCTCAATTCAGCACAGCAGAACTATTTGGTACATGAGATTGAAATGCTAGCAGGAGTGGAGACAATGCTTTGGCATTGGGACATACTGCAGGGTGTGAGGTTCAAATGGTTTACAGACCACAAAGGCTTGATTCACCTTCTGAATCAGAAGAACCTGTCAGGACAACAAGCCTGTTGGCTGGAAAAAATTGCTGAATTCAACTATGAGGTAGAATATGTGCTGGGTACAGATAACATACTTTTGGATGCATTATCAAGGCCATACTCGAATGAGCACCCCAGCACTGTGAGAACAAGGAATGAATACACCTACCATGATGTCATCAACAACAACGGTTTGGAGAGTCACCTCATGTCCATGCCTGTGCTGGTGGGTAAGGAAGGGCATAATGTGGTAAATTCCAAGACACTAGGTGTCAAAATACCTTGGTGCAGGTGGCAGGATCCAGAACCTGTGGAGTCAGGACAGCAGAATTTGCAGCATGAAAAGTAAGGAATTTTGTCCTCAAAGACCCTAGAGAACAAAAGGAGGGCAAGGGAGCAGATAGGCAGGATACAACCAAGAAATTAACAATTAAACTGCCAGCGAGATGAGAAGCATTACATAAGGCTAATGCTCCACATCATGATGATGGAGGGAAGTTACCACAAAAAGAGTGTGAGACATCTGGAATGGAATGGCAAAAGGATGAAGAGTTATCCAGAAAGTCCCAAGCCCAAGCAGAGCAGATCAAAACCATGAACCCTGTTTTGTTACAATGATTATTGAGTGGAGGGTGGGAACTGCTCAACTTAATGACTGAATTAAGAGGAAGGTCTGTTCAAGAAGATACTGGAAATGCCAAAAGCATACAAGAACTTTGAGGTTACAGAGGATGGTATTGTGTATATCCAGTCCAATAAAGGAAAATTACTGTGCATACCAGAAGTGATAGTAAGTGGACAGAATGTGTGTGAGATTGTGATCACAGAAGCACATTCTTTGTTAGCTCATTTAGGGGCAAGAAAGACATTATTATACTTACAGGATCACATTTGGTGGAAAACAATGGCTTATGACATGCATAAGTATTGCACCACCTGCATGACTTGCAAGAGGAGTGAACCCTCTAATCAGAAGCCTTATAGGCCATTACATCCCCTAAAGGTCCCTTCACAACCCTAGGAGGTAATTGGCATGGACTTTGTTGGAAGATGGCTCTACCAACAGAATACTCAGGAGTGCGAGTATTCATGCAGCAACTGAGGATCGCAATTATGACTGCCCATGACTGCATCCTGGCTGTCCAGGTCAAACAGACTAGGGATGCCAACCGACACCATCAACCATGCCTGTTTGTTGAGAAATGCCTTGTCAGATCATACGATACGTTTTTCTTCTGTTTGATATCTTATCGACTTACTTTATCAACCCTGTACTGCCACAACGCACACCACTTGAGGTGGGGCACGATTGGTATTTGTTTTCGCTTGCATCAAACCTTAATTGTTTTCAGATAGATAGATGTGATACACAGAAACAAGAGCCCTCAGTCTACAACATATATTTGGAGTGACTGAGGGTAAGCGACTTTTACTTACACTTACGTACAAATTTGGCTTACCATACCCTGTAGACTTATACCATAACTCTACAGGTAATAAATCAGTCTACAACATATATTTGGAGTGACTGAGGACTTATACCATAACTCTACACTGTTCACAAAGGATGACCTCATGTACGTCTCTAAGAACATGTCTTTTTCCAAGGGGTTAGCTCACAAGTTGGTCCCAAAGTATGTGGGACCATACCAAGTACTGGAGGACTTCAGCAGCTTCTTGTTTCAAGTCAAGCTGCCTGCCACCATGCTTCAAAGAGGAATTAGAAATGTATTCCATGCCACTTTGTTACACATTCATGTACCAAATGATGACTGTCTGTTTCCTGGAAGATTAGATGAACAGATAACAGGAATCAAGGTGGAAGAGTGGGCAGCAGACTGGATTGTAGCACAAAATGAGACCAGAAAGAATGCCATGTTTGAAGTATTGTGGACTGCCGGTGATAAAACCTGGATGTCATATGAGCAGGCTAATGAGTTGAACCTACTGGACCCATACCTTGAACTATTGAGAGTGGAGGACATTCATCACCTGGTGGACAGACTGGGACAGACATATCTAGGGTTGATCAGCATAAATAAGATAAATACCTGCCTGGAGGCTTCTACAACAGAGCTACCTAAACTTCCCCCTTCTACCCAGCCTTCCATCACCACTCTTGAACTCAATTCAACTCAATTTTTAGTTCACCACAACATGGGATATAAAGGACATCAAGGATCCAATATTCTGATTGACGACCAGCCGGACAGTCACCCATATGTGCAGCAGAACCTGCTTAACCTCATCATCATGATCAGGGATGAAGCTCAACCAGAGAAGGAAGCAATGTGTATTCCCCCCCTCCAGCTCTCACTCATCATCCAGTATGACGATCATGTCCGTATCTCGCATGGCCAACCCACTTGTGCACAGCCCACTGGGTATGATGAGGTCGCCAAATGGTTGAAATCAGCCAATCCCCACAAATGTTCCTACTGCCTCTGCTCCTGGAACCTCAAAGCCAAGAAGTGGACAAATAGGTCCAGTCCCTTCCCATCAGGTTTCCTCCCAACCACCTTCATAGACCCCTGGCTCCAATGGCTTGTGGACGTGGAATTCATTACTAAGAACGGGGATGTAGATCAGGAGACTTTTGAGGATACTCTACATGCTTGGCGCACTCCCTTGGGTCAGAAGGTACAGAACACCAAACACTATCATGCCTGGCAGGCTACAAAGAAAGTTAATCAGCCACCTGGAGCCCTGCCTTTCTCACATTCCTGACCACTTAGCCCAGGTGCATCACATGGATTTGTAGGTTGCCATACTGATTGCAACAACACCTACAAAAGGAGTCTGCTTCTCCTGTGGGGCAATGGAATGAACTCAAGTCTCACTGCAACAGGAAATTCAATGGGTGCAGGGGTGTGGAGGAGCGGGGCTACCAGATTCATGGAAGGATGCCTTCCTATAATGCTGATAGTATTGAGCAGCATGCAGAGCTCCTGAGGGAATTGCCCAGTGCTCACTCAGATAGACCTCACATGGCCGCTTCTACTAATAGGGCCCATTTTCACCCCACTACCAAACCTCTGCCCATAGGCAGAGGATTCACAATTGTCAGGTCAGAACCCAAGGTCAAGGGAACTGATGTAGTCATGGAGGATGGAACCAAAGTGGACCACAAATTAATAAATGAAGAACTTGCTGATTATGTTGACAAAGATCCTTTATTGACCAAGCCCAAGAACAGGGAGATGAGTGACAAGGATGCAGAAGGAGAAGAAGAATAATCAGTGGCATGAGAACCGACAGAGATGATCCTCCGTTGGTTTGTCTGGAGGGCGTATGTAGCGGTACCGTGACATTTCCACCCAGAGTCACGACTGATCTCTGCGGGTCCCTTTAATCTCATATCTTTCCGTTATCTAGTTATGCTTACCCAATTGCCCCCTTTGTCTCTAGTATAAATAGGCGTAGTAGGTGGTGGGGTTAGGCAGCTTTCACAATACTAGTTCTATCGTGAGACTCTACACTTCGTGTGACGGAACTCTACTCTATTGGGTAGCCTTACGTTACACCGTTAGCTCTCAACACAAAACGCGTCACGTGTTCATTTCAGTGTCGTCATTCCGCGTACTTCAAGAATGTTCTTTTTATAAGATATACATACTGACAAAGAATCACAGCAAAAATCACAGTCATTGCGGATACATCAGAGATTGTCGACTAGGGGGTCTTGTCGACTTCACCGTAGACGATAGTAGCTGTGACTAATTTGTGACCTGGCACTCTCGAACCCAATCATTGGGCTAGAGTGACTATAGGAAACCACTGCTGATCCAACTATTTGTTGCTAACTCCAACCATAAGCCCAACTCCAATCTAAAAAGGCCCTAAGTACATAATGGGGATAATTGATGGATTGAGTACCATTATGTGATGAGTGTGACCGATGAGACAAATTTTACAATTGCCCACGGTCGAGCATCCGCCTTCTTGAAATGTCTGAAAAGGAACCTGGATGGACCAAATAGCATTTAGTAAGAGGGAAGATAACAACGGAAACTAGGGGGGTGTGCATGTGGATAGTCGACATAAAGTTGATTGTTTTGTATTAGTTGGTCATGTCTTGGCAACAACAGATCAAAGGCTGTCGTGAAGGGTTGTATTAATACTACCAGTCATCCTATCCCGGTTCTTGTACTCTTACAGCTTTCGGAGACTGTGTCTCGTTTCATTTTTTCTTTCTACCTTATCCTTTCCTAACCTTTTCGACTTACCCACTCTTTATCTTTTCCTTGGGTTAAACCCAACCACTGGCTGGAATGTCTCTCAAAGCTGAATTAGAAACATGGGCTGCTGCCCTGAAGGCATACGACGAGGAGGACTTTGAGAAGTCGCTTGATCTGTTTACCGTGCGTTATGCTATCAGTTCAGTATCCATTTGGCTCGGCATACTGATCTCAATATTGCAGCGAATAGCTGATTCGTCCAAGATTCTGTTCAACATGGGGCTTATCTATGCAACCCTCGGGGAACATGAAGCTGCTGTCGAGCGATTCTTAGAAGCCACTAGTCTGGATCAATACTTGGCTGTTGCGTCAGTCGGGTCTTTCTTTCTACAGCCATGCTTTCGACCCTGACTCGAACACAGATATTTTCAGTGCGGGGTATCCAACTTTCTGCTTACCCGGTACGATTTGGCCTTGAAGGATTTTGAGGATGCTTTCCAGTATTTGAGGGCAAACCAGGATATGTCCGTCCCGCTTCACTGTTATTTCCGACTGTACTAAGCACTCACAATGTCATTGCAGCAATTATGAACAGCTTGGTCTCAAATTTCGACTTTATTCAGCTGAAGTACTCTTCAACAAAGGCCTCTCTCAGGTGTATCTTGGCCGTATGCAAGAAGGTTTAGCGGATATGGAGCGCGCGAAACGGGAAAAGGCAACTGAAGAACACAATGTCATCGATGATGCCATTCAAGATCGAGGGGAGGGTTATACGGTGTTTAGTATCGTGAGTCCCCTAGCTTGTCCTTCCTACATGTAATCAAACTGATTTGATTCTTAGCCTATCGGAGTGCTCTATCGACCGTCCGAGAAGAAGCTGAAAAATGCCGTGACTAAAGACTATATGGGTAAAGCTGTAGGGTTTTTCCAGTCTTACCCAGGATTGGTCCTCAAACTTGCATAGAAACTGGTCGCAGCTAGCGATCCAGAAGATACTTTCACCACATTTACTGGTAGTACCCGCTTGAAACAAGGCATATCGCCCAGCGGTGTATTTGTTGATCGCTATTCAGCTATCACTCAAACCAAACTCAATCGTAGCGCGACCGCTCCTGCGGCATCTTCTAGTCTGTCTTTTGCTACCTATTCATGGCTTTCGTCTCATCATGATTATCGTAGAATTTGCGAGCGAGGAAACCTCGCTTTCGGCTGCACCTACACTGGAACGTTCAAGGACTACACTCAATGTTTCTCCAAATGCTCGCGAACTGACGTCCGGAAATGATTCCTCGTTGATCTCACCACGGGCCCCACCTAACACTGCGCCGGTCAGAAGCAATACCATGAGCAGCATAAAGCAAGCACCTCCATTTGGCGGCCCCGCGAGAGGTTTGAGTGTCAAGGGCCGTGGTGCCAATCCACCAGCACCCTCCGCTAAAGGTCTGGTGTGTTACACTGTTTTGAGACTCTGAAACTCATTTTCCAGAGCTAGATAATCAACTCACTGAGTTTTACGATGACTACCTTAATTCGTACAGCGGTAATGATGGTGAGGATGTACTTGCTCCTCTACCCATCCGCAGTGGAGGTGGACCGGCTGCCCCACCTGATCGCGTGGCTGCATGGGCCCGATCGAACCCCAACATGGATAACGCACTATCACGATCAGGCTCCCGCAGCGCTCCTGTTGGGAACTATGCCACTAGCTCCTACGGTGGCGTTCGACGGAAGGTCACAAGACGAGGTACGATGCGGAGTCGTGGCCCGAGTACATACGACGAGGAGGAGGAAGGTTACGCAAGCGGTGACTATGAAGACATTCCATTCGAGTTAGTTACGATTCGTGTCAAAGTAAGCCAGCCATATATCCATCTGGATACAGAAGAAGACTCACTTTTCCACTAGCTCCACTATCAGGATGAAGTTCGTGGCATGACTTTGAGTCCTGACATGCCCTTTGAAGAATTCATGGACAAGCTCACCACCAAGTTCGGCAGGGGTATCAACGGGCTCAGTATCAAATTCAAGGACGAGGATGGAGGCAAAGTCACTCTGAGGGATGAATCTGATTATGAACTCGCTATTGAAACGGCACGGGAAAGCTCCAAGGGGAAACCCGAAGGGAAATTGGAGATTTGGTGTGAGGACGTCGAGTAAAACCGGGTCTCCATCTCATCAATGTCATATGTATTTCTTAGGTTTTTTTGAAGTTCCTTGCTCACATCTGATGCCTTAATCTTACGTTACTTACATGTCAAGGATCCGGATCCTTCTACATACAATGTCAGGTAGATAGATACACGTTAACTCGCCTGATTGACCATGTGATGGACGTCTGCTTACAAATCAAGATCAAATTTCTTGTGTTCAAGAGGTGGGTCGTAAAACTTGTTATTGAATGGGACTTTCGGGACGGAGAGTCAAGCAGCATATCTCTGCCGATCCTCGCAATCTTGCGTGGGCAGATGGTCAATCTGGTCACAATCCTCGAAATATTATCGCTAATAGCCACTAATAACAGATGCGGCGAAATTTGGCTCCAGTTACCTCTCGAAATTTGGATGGGATGCCTCCAAGGGCCTTGGAGTGAACGGCGAAGGACGCACGTCTCATATCAAGGTCAGCCACAAACTCGACATGCTAGGTATTGGGGCCGCACATCAAAAGGACCCCAATGGGATTGCGTGGAAGCAAAACAGGGATTTCGAGAACCTCCTGAAGAGATTGAATGAGAATGTTCAAGATGATTCCGTTCCTTCGAATGCTGCTGAAGAGGTCAAAGAGGAGAGGGCGCAGACTGTGGAGGAGGAAGGCAGCGACGGTGGTGCGACGGAAAGGAAACGGAGACGGAAGGAGAAGAGAGGGGATTCTGAGGGCAAGGTGAAGAAGAAGCGGAAGAAGGAGAAGGAGTCGACATCTGGGGACGAGGGTGCGGAGACTACGAAAGCCCAGGAGGACGACACGAAGGTTGCTGAGCCGGTCACCCGTGCCAAACCGGTCGTTCCTCGCAATAGAGCGTGAGTTCAACTCGTATCCGCAGGAACGTTGACTGAGCGAGCGATATAGCCATCGCGCACGAGCTATCGCCTCCAAATCCATTGCGTCCAAATCGTCTGTGCATATAGCCGAAATTCTGGGTATCGCGCCCACCTCGGGTTCTGCGACCCCGAATGGACCGAAACTCACTCCCATTGAAGATGGTGCCAATACGCTCGAAAAGCTAACGACATCTAACAAAAGTGTCGCAGACTACTTTAAAGAGAAGCTACTAGCCAAGTCCTCCAAGTCGGCGACTCAATCGCCCCTTCCGCCTCCACCTGATTCCAAGGAAGAAGAAGAGGAAGACTCGTACGACACGCCTCGATGCGGCCTCGGGGCGTCGCGTTTCAAAATGGACATGGGGACTCCTGATGCAGAGATTCAGCGGATAGGGATGTCCAAATTCTCTTCGTTGATGTCGGCCTCGTTCCTCTCGCCAGCAGCGGTCTCGAACGATCCGTTGGCCGAGGACTCGACGCGGTCAGGTTCTGAAGTTTCCACGGAAACGAAGAAGGAGAAGCGGAAGAAGGAGTCGGGGAGAGACGAGGAGAGCGAGGCAGCGCGGGAGCTGAGGAAGAGGGAGAAGAAGGAGAAGAAGCGGAAGATGTCCGCGCGAGAGGACGCTGAGAAGCCGGAGAAGGATGTGGATGGCCGTGGATCCGCCACTGACAAGAAGGAAAGGCGGGAGAAAGACCTACACGAGGAGGCAGAGACGGCGGTCCTGTCGAAGGAGGAACGGCGGCGACTGCGGAAAGAGAGGAAGAGCCGCAAGGACTCGAGTTGAAGGAGCATGTATACCCCACTATAGAATTAGAAGCCCAAATGTACCCGCCCGCGCTGTGTGTTCACGATTCGTGCGCGAACAGAACGTTCTTGACCCCCGGACAAGCCTCCTTGATCGCTCTTACCACCATCTCCCTCCGACAGACATCAACGCCCTCCACACACTCCTCACTGAGCACCACGTTCCTCAGCCGCACAAAATGCGCGCCGAGCCACGCAGGCAAGCGCGGCATCACCCACCGCGCAAACATATACCGCCCATCCGTACCAAACCGCACGCTCTCCACGCTGCCCAACAGCGCCCTGACCTCGCACGCGCCGTCCTCGGGCGCGCGGCGCGCGCAGCGCAGCGTCTCGCAGGGGACCGAGAAGCGCAGCGCAAGCGCGCGCGGGCGCGCGCTCGTGCCCCTGACGACGCCGACGACGAGCGCGGTGAGCGCGTCGTAGTCCGCCGCGCGGAAGACGCGCTGGTGCATCGGGAGCACGAGGGTGACCTCGCGCACGCGCAGCGCGGTGTCCGCGCGCAGGTGGCCGAGGAGGGCCGCGACGTTCGCCGTGCTCCCGCCGAGCGCGGCGAGGCGCGGGAGGAGGGTGTTGCTCCTGTGGTTCTTTCTGCGTTTGGGGAGCGCGCCGGCGGCGGCGCGGGGGTAGGGGAAGTGGGGGTGCAGGGTGAGCGCGGAGATGGTGGGGTGGCGCCGGAGGAAGAGGAGGAGCGCGGGGAAGGCGATGTCGAGGGACTCTGCGGAGAAGGAGGCGAGGGAGGGGAGGGTGATGGCGCCGAGGACGAGCGGCCAGGTGTCCTGCGCGAGGCCGGGGACGCGGAGCGAGAGCGAGGTGATGGGGTTCGCGTGCAGCGTCTGCAGCGTCCAGTCGTAGAACGGCTGCGCGAGGAGCATGTTCGAGTGGATATTGAAAGAAGCGAGCGTGTTCCCCGGCAGAACACGGGCGCTCGAGAGCCGCTTTCTGCGGGGCGGGAGGGAGAGGCCGAGAAAAGTCCTCTCTGGGACAGCTTGGGGCCTCTCGAACGACGACGCGACGAGGAAATGGCCGTGGGCGACCGTCAGCGACGTGCACCCCCGCTCGAGAGCCGCATCGAGCATGCGTATGAACGTCGGCTTCCAGGCATCACTCACAGCAGTCGCGAGGCCGTCGATC
This sequence comes from Termitomyces sp. T69sscA, assembly GCA_017657225.1. Lineage (NCBI taxonomy): Eukaryota > Fungi > Basidiomycota > Agaricomycetes > Agaricales > Lyophyllaceae > Termitomyces > Termitomyces sp. T69sscA. The sequence goes on from JAGGAQ010006254.1 coordinate 11,791, forward strand.
CAGCGCGTGTCGATATTGCCGACGTCGAGAGAGACGCGGGAGACGCTGGAGAGGCCGTGCACGAAGGCGTGGAGGTCCCGCACGCCCCGCTGGAAATAAAACTCCTCGGGGCCCTGGAACTTGCACCAGAGATCATCGGCTGATGTGATGAAGACGGCCGCCGAGAGGCCGGGGAGCGCACGGAGGGCCTTGTCGCGGAGTGCAAAGGACCTGGGTGCGGGGCTGGCTGCGATGCCGTAGCGTGCGAGGTAGATGGGCAGCGCGAGGAAGTGCAGCCGGCGGCACGTCTTGGCGATTGCGATGAGGGTCGGGTTGGACGACAGGCCCAGGATGAGCAGAACGAGCTCGGTGCTGAGCGACAGCAGGCTGCTCTGCTCTTGCAACATGATAGTGGGATTAGAAGCTCGTAGTACAATTATAGCTCTACGCTACCGCAGACACCTCCCCACTCCGTGTGCGATTTTTCTTCCGAAACGGCAGCGTGTGCACATGGGCACCGGAGGTGCTCGAGCACGTACGGGATGACGTCGTTGTGCACGTTCTTCCCCCAGAGCACGTCGAGGTGCTCGTATCCCCTGAGCCGGTGCACGACCGTATGGCGCGGGAGCTGCGTGCGCATGACGTCGACGTCGACGAGCGAGTCCGCGTCGCCGTACACGAGCACGACGGGCGCGGCGATGTTCTTCGTCGGGAAGCGCGCGGGGTGGTACGCGGACACGGCGGAGCGCACGCGGAGCACGGGCGGCGTGTCGTCGTCGTACATCTGGAACGCGCCGTTGCGCATGATCTGGAACCAGTGCACGACGGACTTGACGCTCGCGAAGGAGTAGAGGTGCGCAAAGGCCGCGGTGCGCTGGTGCCGGGTGATGTTGCGGCAGCGCCAGTTGAAGAGGAAGACGAGGGCCGAGGAGATGAGGTTGGCGAAGAGGGGCGGGTACACGATGGACTGCCACATGGGCGCGGAGGAGAGGATGGCTTTGCGCCCGAAGAAGAGGAACAGCAGCGTCGGTCTACGTCGGGTTGGTGAGCGCGCTTTGGGAGAGAGGCGGGTGCTCACGAGACTTTCATCAGGCCGTCGACGATGTTGTTGGCCAGCCCTGCGGGGCTCAGAGCGGGTGCGAGAGCGATAAAGACGTTGATCTTGTCGTTGAGCTGCGGATGGATGCTCAGCGCCGCAAACGCCTGGGCGGTGCCCTGGCTGAAGCCGACATAGCTCAGCTTGGCAGACTTTGTAATGTCGAGGATGTACTCTATCGAGTCGGGAATGTCGCGCCACGCAAAATCGTCCAGGCTAAAGTTCCAGAACGCAACAGAGTTGGGCCCGTTGTGGACCGATTTCTTGGAATACTTGTTGCCTCTGCCGTCGATGAGCAGCTGTGCAAAAGACGACGCGACGCGGAGACGGACCTGTTGTTCCCGAGCCAGACGTCGTACCCCTGCTCCGCAAGCACAAACGGCAGCGCGCGCTGTTCGTCAGTCAAGCACACCCACACTTCGCTGTTCATGAGCAGCCCATGGTGGAGATACACCACGGGCTTGCCCCTGGTGTTCCCGCCGGCCTTGGGCGCAGGGAGACGGTGGAGGCCGAGGAGATAGCCGTCCTTGGTGAGCACGACATGCTCCTCCGGGGCATACCCATGCACCCTGCACAGGTCGACGAAATCCCTGGCTCTAAGTATGCGTTCCGCGGCACCGAGTTCGTCGGACTTGGACTCGGGTGCTCGGGTGGGGCTGAGGCAGTTGAAGAGGATCCGGGAGCGGTCGTAGAACCAGCGGATGACGGGGGTGGGGAGGAGGGCGACGACGACGTGGAGGAGGGCCTCGAGGACGACAAAGGTAAAGCCCGCGACGATGGCGGTGTATTCGCGCAGCGACAGTCGCCCGAGGAGAGGGAGAGACATCGGTGTCATGTGACTTTATCGCGTCTCTCAGCATGCGACGTCGGAGGCTCGTCGCCGTCGCTGTCGCCGTCGCGGTTGCGGCCGCCGTCGGGCTCTATTTGTGCATCCCTGATAGACGCGCAGCGGTGCTCAAGGCGTCTGTGGACCTGATTCTGGATCAGGCCGTCTCGGAACATTTACGCGCCGATGGGGTGCAGGAGTCTCTCATTTGCACGGCGGACCGCTGCGCGACAGGCAACACGTCGACCATCGTGGCTAATCTGTGCAGCGCCCTGGTCGGACGGCACGTGCTGTTTATTGGCGCAGAGACTACATACTACCTACACAACCTCTGGCTGGATGCACTCGAAGCACACACCAACAGATCGCTCATGTGCAACGGACCCCAATTCTGCACGTTCCACCATGTCTGCGGCAACGCCACGCCGACGTACAAGGGACGATTCGTGCAATTCCCGCACCGGGACGAGCTGCTCGCGACCAACTCTTGCATCATCCGCTACGTCCGGTCATACACGCTGCACGCGGCAGAGGACGCAAAGGACGGGGCATATACGACGCCGGTGGTGGACGAGATGACGGGCGTGCGGGTGCACAACGGGTACTGGCTGCGCCAGGCGCGAAATGCAGACGTGATCGTGGTGAACCACGGGCCGTTGCCTGCGCCGGTGTCGACGTACAAGAGCGGCGACTGGGGGACCGAGGCAAGGTACGTGGATGGGGCGCCGGTAGTCGATGCGGCGGTGCACGCGACGCTGACGAGATTCCTGCCGTCGGCGGTGGGTGCGCTGCACGTGCTGGGGGGCCTGAAGAGGCGCCCTGTGGTGGTGTGGCACGGGAGCTGGCTGATGGACGCGGGGTGTCCGGACCGCAAGAAACGTGGGGTGGTTGATTGGCTGAACGGGCGAGTGGTCGGGGACGAGTGGACGTTGTATTACAATGCACAAGGTGCGGGTGCGGTACTGTGCGCGGCCGAGCTGACTGGGCACAGTGTACATGCAGAACCGGGTGATGTCTCGGCTGATGCCGCACCTGGGCGGGGTGTTTCACGGCCTGGACATGGGGGAGAGCAGCGAGGGAGGAGGGCGGTTTGCAGCCGACTGTCTGCTGTACGAAGCGGAGACGCGGCGGGGGAGGGAAATGCAGAGGGTGTTTCTGGGAGGGCTAGAGAGAGTGACGGCTTGATAATAAAACCGCGCTAGAGAGTGACGGCTTGATAATAAAACCGCGCTAGAGAGAGTCACGGCTTGTTGAGAAAACCACCCTTGTTGAGTGCGTCCTTTGCGACGGTGGAGATGCACTTCCAGCGAGCCGAGCCGAGCTTGATGCCGCCGTACCAGCGGGAGACGACGACGAGGACGTTGTCGGCGCGGGAGAAGTGGAGGAGGCGGGCGAGGCGGTCGCCGGCGCCGCTCTCGCCGCCGTCGGACTGGCCGTCGGTGGCGGCGACGCGGAATGCGTACATGCGGTGGGTGGCGCGCTTGAGGGCGGGGAGGGCGGCGATGTGTGCGAGGGCGGGGGCGACGTCGTTCGGGGACGCGAGGGCGGCGGCGTGGGCGACAAAGGACGAGTTGTGCAGGCGGAGATATGAGGAAGCATGGACGGAGAACCGGGGCATGGTGGAACGATATGACTCCGGGGTTGTATAAATAATTCGGAAATTAATGATTCTGCAAAATGCGTGAGTGAGTCTGCCCTGGCCGTGGCTGCGCTGACTGTCCCAGGCCTCGTCATCCGCGACTCCCCTGCCGCCGTCGGCGACTTCATCGCCTCCTATGTCGCCAAGCGGTGGGTCCCTCGTCGTGGCCCACGCCCCCGCTGACGCCCCACAGCATCGTCGACTTTGGCCCGACGCCGCAGCGCCCGTTCGTGCTCGGGCTCCCCACCGGCTCCTCGCCCGTCCCCACGTACAAGGCCCTCATCAAGCTCGTCAAGGCCGGCTCCCTCTCGTGCGTCCTCTCCCGCCGCTGCTCCCCGTCTCACCCCTCCCAGCTTCCAGCACGTAGTCACCTTCAACATGGACGAGTACGTCGGCATCCCCCGCGAGCACCCCGAGTCCTACCACTCCTTCATGTTCCGCGAGTTCTTTGCCCACAGTCCGTCCCCTCCCGCTCCCCCGCTCCCCCCTGACCCCGCTCCCAGTCGACATCCCCCCCGAGAACGTCCACATCCTCGACGGCACCGCCCGCGACCTCGTCGCTGAATGCAACGCCTACGAGGCAAAGATCAAGTCCTACGGCGGCATCGAGCTCTTCCTCGGCGGCATCGGCGAAGACGGCCACATCGCCTTCAACGTCCGTCCCCCTCCATTTCCCCGTCCGCGTCTGACCCCGTCTAGGAACCGGGCTCCTCCCTTGCCTCGCGCACGCGCATCAAGACCCTCGCGTACGACACCATCCTCGCCAACGCCCGCTTCTTCGGCAACGACATCAACGCCGTCCCCCGCATGGCGCTCACCGTCGGCGTCGCCACCGTCATGGACAGCCGTGAGGTCATCATCATCGTCACCGGTCTCCGCAAAGCGATCGCCCTCAGCAAGGCAATCGGTGCGTATCCTCCCTCTCCCGCCGCCGCCGCCGCGCTCAGCTCCTGCAGAGGAAGGCGTCAACCATCTCTGGACCGTGTCCGCGCTCCAGATGCACCCCTGGGCCCTCATCGTCACTGACGAAGACGCCACGTCGGGTGCGTTTTTCGTTTCCGCCGTCGACGTCGTCTCATACGCAGACAGAGCTCCACGTCAAGACCGTCAAGTACTTTAAATCCATCGAACGCGTCCAAGAGGACGTCGAGCGGAACCAGGTCCAGCTCAGAGCCAACGCTCTTCTTCTCCAGCAGGTCGAATCGCAGAAATCTTAGCGCACAATGTATGTAGACTGTAATACTACTTGTATCTGTTGAACAATATCGCAAGATAGAGCTCAGAAGTGTCCACAGGTAGTGGTACGTGTTAAACAATATCATAAGATAAAGCTAGTTAGTGCATAAGCTGGGGTTTCTATCTATACAAGCTACGACCTGTGCCTTTGGCACAGGCCTTGTATCTCGTTGGGGGCTTTGCCCCCAAACCCCCCACCACTCAGCCTCCACTATACCTCACTTTGTGAGGTATAGCTTCAAATCCCACTGAGTAACTAAGGCTCTGCCATAACCTCACTTTGTTCAGTTATGGCTCCAAATCTCATTGAGTGACTAAAGGTAGCGACAGCCCCTGCCTCCTTCCACATTTAGTCACTCCTTTCCTTTCGGCCTTCATATCTCTCGTCCCTTGCCACATGACTACTATTTGGGATTACTCTACGTGATCAGTATAAATACCCCATAGTTCATTGTGTAGTCAGTTCTTTTTCGCAATACAGAGCTTACACCTGTTCTGTTCCCACTGCGAAGACTCTAGCTTTTGTGTGACCCCACCGTTACAATCACGCTGTGGTTACATATTTTGAACACTTACAAGCTCTAAAAACCACGTACTACCGGGCTCACTGCACACTGGTCTCCCTTGGACTGATCACCCAAGGATATCCATTGCCGTGAGTCACCCACACCAACCTATATTACTAACGATATGTCTCAGAGATACCTGCTGCGAAACACCCTATCGGGTAAACTGCCGGTCCGTCGACTCAGCCCTACTGCAGTCTGCAACACTGGCCCACTGCCACGCCCAGGAGGCCCGAAGGAGGACACCCGAGTCAAGACCGACGGTACAGGGGCAGGACTTGATCCCGCCCATTCTGCGGATACACCCAGTACCGTGATGCCTGCCGAGCCACCGGTGGACGCCGCTGAGCCTGAAGCCAGTGGAAACGTCGCTTCTGATGAGAATGACGACCCGGGATCTAGTCTGACTAGTCTCAAACCAGACGATTACAATTATCGTAGTACTACAAGCCTGTCGCCTAATGACGTAGATAAAATTACTGATAAGACATTGAGACAGGATAAGCATGCACCTGATGAAAATGTCCGTATTAGTCCTGAAGACACTGATATAGATGGGGCGGATACCTCGAAAGAAAAACCCCCGCGCAACAAAGGCAAGGGAATTGATCCAGGCAACTGGGGCAACCTGGAACTCGACGAATCTGAGTTAGACCCTCACATCCAGCAAGAGATCCTAGACAGATGCAGGCAGCCCCCTAACCAGGGGAAAGGCGCGACCCAGAAGCCGGTACCCGATGAGACTAGAACAACGGGCGACCCCACTGAATCGGGTCAGGAAGAAGCCGAGTCTGATGAAACAGTAATCACCCGGAAGGAGCTCTTGAGGTACCTACAAGATCGCAAAATGCTGAGACGATTGCTGGATCAACATGAGAAAAAACGGGCTTCGGCTCGCAGTAAAAGGGGGGATCAGGCTAAGTCCGCGCCCCTGTCCGATGAATTAGAAACCCTAATCAAACGAGTAGCCGAGGGATCGTCAAAAAAAGCGCAGTACAAACCCACCACCCCTGGCGGTAAGCGCAGAGGCAATGCACAGAAATCTACAGACCCAATTAGTCAGATAACAGCTAAAAGTGCGTTAGGTTGCGCCTTCCAAAGGATCGGACGAAGGGATGATTCTTACTCGTCCGATGATGATAAGGACCCATCCTCGCCTGAAAGTGAGTCGGAGAGCTCTGAGTCTAGCTCTGAAGAGGAAGATACTACCGACTCAAGCTCAACCACCTCCTCAAGTGGTGAAGGCGGTGAACAAGAACGGCATCAACGCCGCAAGAAAAATAATCGCTGGAGGCGACAGAAAACATTGATTAAGCCCACACCACCTGAGAAGTACTCAGGTCAGGCTGATCTAAGATCATTCCATAAATTCCTCACTCACGGAACATCCTATGTAAAGTATGGTTATGTTGAGCGTCGTCGCCAAGTTATCGTCCTGTCTGAATTCTTGACGGGAAAGGCATACACTTTCTACACCCAACGAGTGTCGGTCAACCCTGAGAAGTGGGATCTAAAGAGATTCTTCACTGAACTATTCAATTACTGTTTCCCTATTGATTTCAGAAATCAACAACGTACCCGATTGAATAACTTCTTGCAAGGAAACCAGTCGGTCCGGGAATATGTATCAGATCTTGAAGAGCTCTTCACCATTGTGGGCTCGGATAGTAAACGTGCCAAAGTCGTAAAACTCTTCAATGGATTCCGTGCTTCCATTCAAAAAGCCCTGCTACGAGAACACCTCAACCCTGAGCTAACATCCTGGAAAACCATGGTATGGGAGGCCGAGTATCAAGAGATGGCCGAGAACGTAGAAACGCATGATACGTACCAGTCAGGCAACATGCGTGGCCAACCTGGTCATCAGGACCGCAATAATCAGCGTAGCCGCGGAAGTAAAACATCTTACATGAGCAATTCAAAACACCAGACCACAGCAGGGGGTACGCACACATACTCACCAGGAAGCCAACCTAAGGGCAAAGATGCTAACCACAGATCTATGCCTAACTCCGGCCGACACAAGGGCAGCAATGCCCCAAAATGTCCAGAAAACAATCACACCCTCAACCAAGAGGAGAGGGAAGAACTGAAAGCCGCTGGACGGTGCTTCATATGCCGTAAGGAAGGTCACTTTTCTCGCAACTGCCCAGAAAAGTCAAAAAGCACTCACCATGGGAGTAAACCACCAGGGCTTGGAGCCAACAGCGTCAGATTTAGCCGAAGTCCTGACATCAAGCACACCAAACAGCTGCGGGTTGATTGCCTGGGTGAGACTACCACATCTCTATCAATCAGCATGACCCGGCTGAGACTGGTGAATGGATATGTCGACGATGACTTGTATGAGCTACTATCAGAAGACTCAGATAAGGAATACGATAGCGAAGGGGATACCATCCCTGACCTCCAGTCAGTCTCAGACTCGAGCTGTGAAGAGGACAAACAATCTATTCATGATTACTTATTAAATATACCTCCGACCGATACAGAGGAAATTGAGGAACTGGAGAAGGAAATATTGTTAGCCCCACCGCAGAACTTTGAGAGGTCTTACCCCTTTCCAATCGAGGATGGTGAAGAGAAGCTGTGCATAATCGAGACTGAAGAGGGGCCACGACCATGTCTTGGACATGCTGTCGCTCGAAAGGCTGAGGATCTGCTTGAAATCATGCAGCCCTATCCCGGGGATCCAGTGAATGTCTTACAATATCGGGGCCGACGATTCCAAGCCTACGCCTATGTTAGTGGAGAGATCTTGATTCATGATTGAGTCTTTGACACCTTGGAAAGCATTGAGAAGCGACAGGTCAATGGCGCCACCTACAGGCTTGGCGACTGGTATGCAAACATTTGTCACCAGCGTACGGGAGCCCCGTATGATGGGCAAGGAGTATTTCAAACCTGCTACCTGATGAACTCAGTCAGATGGAGTGCTTGTAAGGTATTAGAATCTGGCATATCGTACCTGGGTGAGGACAAGCAGAAAATTGGGCGATACCATCGCTTTGACGTGCTCAAGAGGGAGAGAACATTTGAAATTGTGGACAATCACCTGGAAGTAACGATGCCCATAGAACCACAACATCTTGAGAATCCTAAGTTTAACTTGATCTCATGGTACCAGAAGCGAATACTCGAGGCAAGATTGGTAAAATCCACCACCCAACTGCCGGGACCTTTGGGGCCCCCCAACCCCTGGATGAGCGCTGTGCATTTGTGTGGCCAGCAAGTGCCAATGGGTACGTACCCTGCCATCCAACGCAATTCCGGACAGGTACAGGACCCCTCACGAATGGTCCCAAAACCACTTGTAATTGTGGTTAAAATAAATGGTGAGCCAGCCTGAGCCTTGGTAGACTCAGGCTCTCTAGGAGACTTCATCTCAAGCACATTGGTCCAACAACTGCGGATTAAAAAGCAGGAACTTACGTTGCCGATTCCAGTACAACTGGCAGTACAGGGATCCCGGTCCCGAATCAATTTTGGAGAAAATGCTAGATTCGAGTATCAGACAATTGCAGGCAACAGATATTTCGATGTGATAAACTTATCAGGGTATGACGTGATTCTGGGGACACCTTGGCTCTTCCAACACCGCGTATCCTTTGGTATTAACCCCTCGCGAGTTGTGGTAGGATCTGCAAATCCCTTGCCTCTGGAGGGAAATGGAGTATTCCAGCTTGCATCGTGGACCATGGAACTGTATCAAGAGAGTTTAGAAGATATCCGCAAGGAGTTGCAAAATTATGCCGCACCCATCTGTAAATCGGCAAGTGAAACTCCTTTGCCCCCACTTCGGGCGATTAATCATGAGATTAATCTGATCAACCCCCACAGAATCTACCCGTGGCGCCCATCCCGATGCCTCGAAGCAATGCGAGCCCAATGGGCAGAAAAGCGCGATGCCTACATAAAGAGTGGACGCTGGAGGGTGACGAGCAGTGGAAACACAGTCCCAATGATGCTCATTCCCAAGCCGGGTAAGCCAGGAGAACCTCCACGGCTTCGAACTGTCTTTGACTTACACGCTCGCAATGCTAATACAGTGAAACGTTCATCACCACTCCCAGACATCGATGGAATCCTTCGCCGAGCGTCAAAAGGACGGTACCGATCCATTCTTGATGGGAAAGATGCCTATGAACAGATAAGAATCATACCTGAACATGTGGAACGTACAGCAGTCACCACGCCTGATGGAAACATGGTTAGTAATGTAGTACAGCAGGGTGATTGCAATGCCCCAGCTACGTACCAGGCCCTGATGAATCATATCTTTTCTGCATATTTGGGCAGATTCTTAGATGTCTACTTAGATGATGTGATCATTTATTCAGATACATTGAGTGATCACATAGAACATGTTAAGTTGGTAGTGGACATACTACGCCGTGAGAAGCTTTACTTGGGCAAAGATAAGCTTCAGTTCCTGTGCCCAGAACTAAAGATACTGGGACGTGTGGTCGACAACAATGGAATCTGAATGGACTCTGACAAAGTAGATGCATTAATTAAGTGGAAAACTCCAACTAACCGTGACCTCTTACGAGATTTCCTGGGTGCAGCTGGCTACCTGGCCAATGACATTGACCGCGTTAGGATACCAATGGGAGTACTTCATCAAATAACCGGGGACACAGTACCCTTTTGATGGGAGTATACCCATCAGCGTGCGTTTGAGGACATCAAACAGCTGGCATCCCAATGCCACAACCATCATAGAAAACCTTTAGATTATGGAAAGTCAGCGGCACCTATTAACATGGTGACTGATGGATGCGTTACAGGAGTAGCCAGAGTGATCAGTCAGGGTGAAGACTAGAAACACGCCAAGGTTGCAGTGTTCTATTCTGCGAAACTTAACTCTGCACAACAAAATTACCCAGTGCATGAAATTGAGATGCTTGCTGGAGTAGAGACCATGCTTTGGCATCACGATATATTGCAAGGCACCAAGTTTTGGTGGTACACAGACCATAAAGGCCTGGTTACATTATTACAACAGAAAAACCTGTCGGGCTGCCAGGCATGATGGATTGAGAAAATTTCAGAATTTGATTTTGAGGTTCTCTATGTACCTGGTGCCGAAAACATCTTGTCCAACGCGTTATCTCGGATTTATTCAAATGATGAGCCAGGCACCATGTGTCAGGTTCCGCTGATCTTGGGGGCTCAGTCTACTGGGCGAATCCACCTTGCGGCTATCCACCGTGTACAAACACAGAGCACCGGGAGCAGCGCGAGGCGTAGGAGACCGAAGCGGGGCAGGGAAGGGTACGTGGAAGGGTGCCAGGGGTGCCGGTGGGCTAGACGAGTGCCGGGGAGGGGAAAGGACGAGTGCCGGGGGTTGGCGCGAGTTCCGGGGGTGCAAGAGAGCGAGACGAGCGAGCGCCGGGAGCGAGCGAGTCCCGGGGATCAAAAGAAAAGCAGACGAGGGACTTAGCGAGTCCCGGGGATAGAAGCAAAGCTGGGGAAGTCGAATAGCCAAAAGGGGAAAGAGTTGAGATAAGATAGCGGGAGATGGAAATGATTAAGTCGAAAAGAAGTGAGCTGGAAACGTAGAGCCGAGAGAACTTAGAGTGGAAAGAGGAGAAGAGGACAAGAGATTGGATTAGAGATACGAGACGAGTTGAGACGAGAAAGATAGTTGAAACAAGACGAGTACAAGAAAAGAAGCAAGTAAAGTAATGAAACCGGGGCACGAGAGAGACGAAACAGAGGCGAACACAAACAGACAAGATGGGGGTTACGTTACGTTATGTTAATATCAAGACTAGAGTATCTACTTACTACTCTGCGCCTTATATACTACGTGGTACGTATGGCCTGGGGGTCAGGCCCGGGTTCCAGCAGCGGGTCACGGCGCCGGGGCTTGGGGTGAGACCCGGGGGCCGCGTGGGATGGGGCGAGGCCAAGACATGTCGCGCGGAGGTCTCACAGTGGAAGCACAGAGACACGCGGTGGTGGTACTGTGAGGGGGGAGCGGGAGTGGGGCGTGGCGAGTGGAGGTCAGCGGCAGTGATGCACGATCATGATGCGTGATGGGAGGTCTCGGCGCGGGTCGGGGGTGACAGGTGGTGCCGGCGCTGATGTGACGTGATAGCCGAGACCCGGCGCTGATGTGGCGGTCATGGCGGTGATGGCCGGGAGGTGCCGCGAGTGGCGGTGGCTGTGGCGTTGACGGGCGGTGATGGCCGGTGATGGCCGGG
>JAGGAQ010006255.1:0-23324 GCA_017657225.1 Termitomyces sp. T69sscA
TACTGAAAGCGCAGAGACATGCGGTGGTGGTGCTGTGAGGAGGGAGCGGGAGCGGGGCGTGGCGAGCGGAGGTCGGCAGCAGTGATGCGCGATCATGATGCGTGATGGGGGGTCTTGGTGTGGGTTGGGGGTGATGGGTGGTGCCGGCGCTGATTGATGTGATAGCCGAGACCCGGCGCTGATGTGGCAGTCACGGCGGTGATGGCCGGGGGGTGCCGCGAGTGGCGGTGGCTGTGGCGTTGACGGGTGGTGATGGCCAGTGATGGCCGGGGGGGTTGGCCGGGTAGCGGTCCAGGCCTGGGGTGGTCGTGGGGGTGGTTTGGGGGGTTGGAGTCCCGGGGGTCGGTAGCGGGTTGTGACAACAACATTCAAGTACTTCTAATCCTCAGACATCAATCCTATTGTTCACCCATGGGTGCACTTGAAGAAGAAGCTGAATGAATATCCAACACCACCAAAGGGAGTGCATGAGTTATGAGAGAGTCTGGTGGTGTCAAATTGGCTACAGAGCTCTGTCAGAGGACTTCCATTTTTGGTCTACACTGACTTCCCCCTGGAGCACTTCCCTATATTCCAGCCCACCTCCTGTGCCACTCCCTAGGACCTCCAGGGCTTGGTCTAAACCTCTGGAGATCTTTGGAGGTCATTTCCTTTCTATGAAACCTCTAGAACTTCCCACACTTCTCTTTCAAACATTATCTGAGGTTAAGGTTAGCTCTGATCACCTGTACAGTTGTTCTCATGCCTCTACCGCCTGCTGATGTGCCACACCAAGCAGCAAGGATCCTTAGACTTGTTCTCTTTGGATTCCCCTCTGCTAGGTGATTAGTTAGATTGAGCTGCAACTCCCAGAGGTCACCCTTACAAGCTCCTTGTTTTCTTACTGCTAGAAATTGCTTACCTGTATAAATACCGCAATACACAAGATATACCATTCCCAGCCATCTATACATCTGCATAGAGTGACTGAGGGTGAGATAACTTACCTACTTTATTTTCAACGCCATCACTTACTTTACTTGTGTTGAATGACTCATTTTCACATCAAACACATGAAGAGCAGGGCAAACAAGACTGAATAAGTGATATAAAAGGATATAAATGTGATAAACAGCCAATAATAAGGGATCAAATGGCTTGGATGTTTGGCCAAGGGTAAGAAAGGAAATACCTCAATATATTCTAGGCTTTGGAACATTTCATGCCATGCAGCACAGACATTGAGTTGTATGTTGGTCGGGACGATGACCTTCCTTCTTGTCCTGCAGTACATCCCGACCTTAGCTCAGTTGGTAGAGCGTGAGACTGTAATGGATGACTTGTTATATCTCAATGTCGCCTGTTCGATCCAGGCAGGTCGGATTCGAACTGTTCAAAATAAACATGTATTTAACTTTTTTCCTTTCTGCTTTATGATGTTTTCTGAGGCGATGAAGGAGAAACAGTGTTGTTGATGCCACCGCACTAAATATACACTGGTTTTGCCTTCGGAGGAGATATATCAAAATCGAAAGGATCCCAGCTTTTGCAGCCCTCTAAGGCCAGTGTAACACGGAGAAGAACTGAATGTCATCACTTTCGGATCCCTCCTACGGGACCCCTCCTTCCTCCCTAACGCACGCACCTCATAAGCAAAGAAATCATCGTCTCCAAGGTCATGCCACACATGCAGGTCCATCGTCATGACCGGCACCTCGTCTAATGCCCCTCTGTCCTTCTTGTATCTCGTCGAGATACAGATGCAGAATCCGGTGTTGTCACAGATGTGCGGCGCAGGATGCTGCAGGACTTGGGGGTGACGCTCTACCTGGTGAACTTTAAATATGAAAATAAGAAAGGAAAGGAGAAAGCGAGAAAGAGTAACTAAATATATGAGCGTTATAGGACCGATTAGGTGAAAACTGACGCGGAGGGTGAACACCTCGGTCTTCTCGCCTGAAGTCCGCGTGGTGGAGCTGTCTGAAGAAGGTGATACCGAGGACGGTGCATGTCCGATAAGCAAGTTTGAAAATAACAACGGTGATAAGTGCTGCGAGGAGATGGCATGTACAGTGGTGTCCCCTGAGTATGAAGTATATTAGTTTGAGGTCCCTGTAAGGATAGGAAAGCAACTTGCCAATATGAAAACTAGGTTAATGACGCCAGAGAAGAACGGTAAAGTAGTTCAAGAACATGATGCTAAGGGGGGGTGAGTGGTGGATCGGATCTCGAAGTTCAGAAAGAAGAACGTAAGGTGGTCATCTGCTGCCGGTCGTTTTATGAAATACTATAGAAGGTTTGAAACTTACCCCTGACGAGTCTTGAGTGGTCGTGGTAAAGCAGCGATGTCTCATTTCCGGCCATCGCTCATAAGATGGACTGTCCATTCACGAGGGGTAGAGCAGCGAAACGTACCCAAGCAAATGTCCCAATAGTGATGGCGACGGTAGCCTTCAGGATTTCTTGCGCTGAACAAGAGATATATTCCAGCCTTGCGCACATACTTTGAGGAGAACATTAAATGCATCGCCTGCCTAAACATCATTACCATCTGCACTGGAGGACTAATCCTACAGAAACGTCTCCCATCATAACTGGCAAATTTGAAAGAAACAGTCGTGTCACCTCTAATTTGAGTTGGCTCACAGATTTCATAGTTCCAATGGATTCATACTTGATAATTCGGTCCCTTCATAGACTTGCATCCATCCTCACTCAGGTTTGTTTGTCTCAAAAGTGCGACCAAAAAACTTGTGGACGGTTGACGCAACAAAGAAACGTGGGCTTGCTCGACAAAAATCGGAGACGAACAAGAAAAGATACAACGTAATAACAAGGAGTACATGCCCTCCGAAGGTCAGCGCAATCTCGTAGTAACATCCATCTTCTCCACGCGTCGCCCCTCCGTGTCCATCCAGACCCAACAAAAGACGTAACCTAAAAAAAAATCAGGGTACCCATCCCTGCCGACGCCAACGGAAAAAACTTGGAAATACATATCTGCAGAGCCGATGAACGCATGGACCACGGGAATAATAAACAAAAAATAGATTGATAGATAGATGATAAGTATGTATATACATGATAGAGCTTACCGACCACGCGCGTGTCTCTTCTGTCTGTCTGATGGAAGAAAACGGTGTGTAGCGAAGATCGGTACCTACGGACCACGGCAATGGACTGTGGGTCATACGCGGTTGCCACGGTCGGTAAAACACATTATACGATTGGCTCTCGCGGAGGTGCATCGGTGAGGCGAACGTTTTGAGTGTCAGACGTCAAGCGCCTTGAAGATGGATGTCCACTGGGACAAGTCAAAGGGATCGATGATTGCAGCACAGACAAAAAAAAAATTAAAAATAAAAAAAAACATAACAAAAAAGAGACTGTATTCCAATTAATGAACATGTCTAGTGGTGATGGCGGGATATTCTTTGATGTCAACATACGCGAACGTGTGTCCATCTATATGGTGTTTGTGTGCGAGTATACGAGTAATGGAGAGGCGGGTAAAGGTAAGAGGGGATGGGGGAGGGTAGTAGAAACACGGAGGCAGAGGCAGAGGTAGAGTGAGACGACACACGAACGGGGGGGTGGGTGTTGGGACAGGGCAACAACGAACACGGAGGGGAACATCAAACAAAGGAACGGACAAACATACAACACAACTCATCTCCCGTCGTGAACACCCCCCTACGTCCTACTCGGGTTCCGCGCAAGCGTCGCACCCGCCCTCTGTGCCTGAATGCTGCTGAACCTCTGGAGCTCCTCAGGCTTCATCGACACCTTACCCCCGAACCCAACCTTCCTCGCCGCGCGCTTAATAAACGACACACGGTTCGAGTACAGCGACTCGTGCACAGACGCAGCGCGGGATTGCGTTCTCGTGATCGGCACACCCGTCGACTGCACCTGCTTCAGCGTCTCACGCTCGTGGCGCTCGCGCAGCCTCTTCACGATCGTCGCCTTCATCGCAAACTTGATCCAGTCCAGAGGGAGGAACCACACAATGTTCTACAGAATCCACAAGTCAGCCTTTGCTTGTCATGCTAGATAAGGTATAAACATACCCAGACCCAGACGATACCAATCCATCCACCAGAGATGGCCTGGATCTTGGTGAAGCCCCAGTTACCGTAGGCGGCAATGATGGAGGAGATGAGCTGAGCAACGCAGAAAGCGCACATGAGCGCAACGGAGGGGCGCTCCATGAAGAAGAAGCCGTGCGAACGCGTGACGAAGATGAGGGCTTGCGAGATGATGGCGACTTGGAGGTAGACAATCATGTGCAGCTGCGGGTCGTTGGGGTCCACGGGACTTGTCGGGAGCGACACACCAAACTTGTCCTGGAAGAAGGTAGTCTCCATGATAATGCACACGAGGGCAACACTGTAGTCCAAAGAGAACAGTCAATATGAGAAAACTAATGAAGGGCAGGCGGCACTCACGTCGAGGCAGTAAGATAGATACCGTACGCGATGGCGAACGCAAAGATCTCAATCAGATCCCACGAGTCAGGCGTCATCGAAGGCAGCACCCTATCGACCGAGAGCGTCATGATAGTTCCGTCATTGAGCAGGGCAATAATCAGAATCATGAACGGCGGGAAATCAAACTTGTACGCAAAGGCCAAAACCGCAAAGGACACAACGATACGGATGGTCACTGCACACGCGTAGATGGAGTAGTTCCTCATCCTCTGGAAGATGATACGGGAGCCGCGGATAGCATGCACGATAGTTGAGAGACCGGGTTCAGTGAGCACGATATCAGCCGCACCACGCGCAGCGTCCGTCGCGCCCTCGACCGCAATACCGACGTTGGCACGGGACAGCGCAGGGGCGTCGTTCGCACCGTCACCAGTCATCGCGCACAGGTGTCCAAGGCCCTGGAGACGCTTGACGATCTCGTACTTGTGCTCAGGGAACACACCGGCGAACCCATCAGCGTCCATGATCATCTCGTCGAGGGAGGAGAATTTGCTACCGGGCGTCGGGCCGTCCTTGAGCACCTTGGCCGCGTACATGTGGTCACCGAGTCCAAGACGCCTGCCGGTTTCCTTGGCAATGGCCAGCTGGTCGCCAGTGACCATCTTAACCTTGACACCGAGGGCGATAGCGTCATCGATGGTCTGTTTCGTGTCGTCACGCGGCGGGTCAAAGATGGCAAGGAGACCGATGAGTTCGAAACCGTTGCCTTCTGCCTCGGGGTCGTTACCGTCAAGCTCCTCGTAGGCGACAGCAAGCGCGCGCAGACCACGCGACGCAAACTCCTCAACATCAGCCTCAAGCTTGTTCTCGACTTCGTCGGTCTTGTTCCGTGTGCAGAGCTCAATGATGATACCCGTCATACCCTTAGTGACACGCTTGAGCTTGCCGGTCGACTCCTCGCGGTAGGTGATCTCTGTGCGCTTGTCGACGGGGTTGAATGGCTTGAAATCGAGGAGCTTGATGCCGGCACGCGCACGAGAGGGATCGCCAATGGCGCCGACGACGGAAGAGTCAATAGCATCCTGGTTCTCGGTACGAGAGGCGTAGGCAGCAAAGAGAATGACATCCTCGGCAGAGAATGGGCCGTAGGTACGGATAGTGTTGCGGTCAATTGTGAGTTTGTTGGTAGTGAGGGTACCAGTCTTGTCAGAGCAGAGGATGGTGACACCGGCAAGCTCTTCAATGGCGGTGATACGGGTGACGATGGCCTTGTGCTTGGCGAGCTGCTGGGCACCGACAGCGAGAGTGACGGACAGGACAGTGGGCATGGCAATGGGGATACCACCGATCAAGAGGACAAGGATGTTGTCAAGACCGCGGCGGTAGCTGTAGCGGAAACCGGCGTAAAGACAGAAAATTTCTGCAAGGACAAAGATACCGATAGAGACAAGGCAGAAAGAACCGATTTGGGCGAGAATCTTCTGCAAGTGGCCAGTAGTGTCGTCGTCCTGGCCGACGAGAGAGGCAGCGCGGCCGAAGAAGGTGTTGGCACCAGTGGAGATGACGACTCCCTCAGCCTCACCATTTTTGCAAGTAGAACCACTGCAACATCGGATTAGCTAAGGACAGCAGTAAAAAAAAGTAGGAGACATACGAGAAACACTGGTCACCCTCCTTCTTGTTGATGGGGAGCGACTCGCCGGTGAGAGCAGCCTGATCGATGGAAACGTTGATGGACTCTGTAAGACGGCAGTCTGCGGGGACAATGTCACCAATCTTGAAAGAGATCATATCACCGGGGACGAGGTTGGCGGACTCGATTTCGGACCATGAGCCGTCGCGCTTGACCTTTGCCTTGGGAGCGAGAGAGTCCATAAGGGCAGCGACGGCGTTACCGGCGTTACGTTCCTCATAGAAACCGATTGTCGAGTTGATGAAGAGCAGGAGAACGATACCAACGAAATCTTCCCAATCGGGAGCACGACCTTCACCGTTGGACAGAGCGATGGCGACGAGGGCGGCGCCCTCCATGACCCAGGACAATGGATTCCACATGAAACTAAGGAACTGTGGGTCCAAGTGGTAAATGTCTCGGCTAAAAGAGCATGCAAGAAAAATACCTGAAGGAAGGCATTTTGCTTTTCGTGCTCGAGTTTGTTGGGACCAAAGAGCTCGAGACGACGTTCAACCTCGGCCTGAGTGAGACCTTCGGTGGTACATTGGAGGAGGGTGAAGACGTCGTCAATGACAATGGTCTCAAGGTCGACCTTTTCCTTATCGTACAGGTCCTCGGCCTTGAGCTCAATCTAAGAATAAACGGGATCAGATGGGAAAAAAGACAAGTGGGGAAGTGACAGACTGTCGACATGTCAACATTGGCGTCTGGCGAGATAATGAGGATCGGGTGAAACAGGAAAGGGAAAAAGAAACTGACGAGTAGCCTTTCCCTCCTCATGGCCGAATTCCTTGTACTCTCTCTTCCTCTTTTCGGGCTCTGGGGGAGTGGGAGAACCCTGCGCAGGGGAGTCTCCGGGTGGGCCAGGTTCCTTTTCGACGTCTGAAGTCATAGCAGCGATGATAGAAGAGAGGCGGACTACGGCCCTTGTTGGGGATGCGACGCGGCGGACAGCGGGCGAAGCAAGACAAACTCGATGATGGAGGGGAAAGAAATCAATAACGGGCTGACCTCCACGATCCTCCTTTTATTTGATCAACAGGACAATACGCGCAAACACCCGCTCCGGCCTCCGACTTTTCAACCACAGCTGGCTCCGCGACTTGCCACGTCCCCGGCCACCACCGCGCCCCCATACGCCCGCCGCCGCCGCCCACACGCCCTGCTGGGCCCACTGCGCCTGCAGCCACTGCCGCAGGCTGCCGAAACTCCGCTAGCGGCGCTCCAATTTCTCCCGAGACGATCGCTGTTCATTTTTTTTTACTAAGTCGCGATCACGCTTCCGTCCCGCCGATCTGCCAGCCGCCGGCAATTCAGTCCCATCCGCGTCGAAACGGAAGAAACTCTGTCACGCGCACGCTGATCGTCGAGCAGCACAAGTGCCGCTGCGTGTCTCGTCGCAGCTGCAGCTCGAGCGTTGCATGCACTGTGGCACGTCCAACCTTGGCGCTTCTTACCCCGCATCCACTTAGGGGCACACAGGGGTGCCAGGCACGCACGCGCACGCGCTCAAGCCCCAGCCTCTCGTCCTCCGCCTGCAAGTTGCCGGCCTTACGATCCCAATTGCAAGCTCCACGTCTGCTACAACACGGCCGTCCACACTGCACGCTCAGCGTTGAAATATCAACATCCCACCCTACCCCACATCCCTATCTATCTTGATCAATTGCATATACCAAGGCACACCCCTTTCCCCGGTTCTTTGCATCACCCGCCGTTTGATTTTCCAACAAGCCTCAAGGCCAGTCCGATCCGAGTGCAGCGCCCGACTTTAGTCATGCCTTTCGTTTTCATGATATCATGGCCACCAATCATTGATTGCATTTGATAGAACATACTCACAAGATTTATATCACGTCCGTAGTAACTATATACGTATAAAATACGCGCCCCGTATCACAAAAATAACACCAGTATTAAGGCACGACTCAAACGCTCACGTCATTTACATACATCCATCATTGACCTTCTGAAGCACGGGCGTCATCGACAATCATCCGGCACAAAGTACCTTCCATCCTGCCGTTCATTTCCAACATCTGGAATGACAACTTCCACATTTATCGTCCAGCAGGGAAATAGGACTTTCCAGCCGCGACACAAGGCCTCATTCAAGCACCGCGACTCCCAAATCCCGTCCTTAACACCGCCCAGATGTTTGAAATACCCAATACAAACCTTAAAATCCCTCCGGCGTTTTACTTATGACATACTGCGGAATTAACGCGGTGAAAGAAAAATTACGGCACAAGCGCCGGTGAGAAAAAAAAGGAAGCAGTAGAAGAAAAAACAAAACAAGAAAAACAAGAAGAAGAAAACAAAAGGCGCGCGCCCACCGGGGTGCGCTAATTTCGCGTACGGCGCGTCGGTGTCTGGTGTCCTCCACTAGCAAGGGTGCGAGATCATATACGAGAAGCAAGACCCTGGTTGGCAACGGAGTCCACAATCCAGCCACACGGAAACACACATGTTCATAATCCAAACAAGAAACCGGCGTAGTCCTATAGTTCTGTCTAGACAACTCCCTGTTACAAACAAGATGAACTCATATGTATACTACGCGTACTGAAAATATTAACGCATCAATCGACCATCACGCTTCTCTCGACGGCACATTCCTTCTCCCATCTATCCACCGTCACGAACTCTTCCATCTACCTCCTAGCTCCCTGCGCGATATACGCCAGGACCGCGATGCCCACGCATGAGTTCGTGAGGACATATGCCATTGGCACATTCCCTCTTCCGTCTCCCATCCACCTACCTTACCACCCGACTCTACCCACTCATCCACCCGATGATTCCCCCCACTCCCCATCCCCACTCTCCCCACCCTCAACACGCCTCCCAGCATCCCGTGCGCGAAATACGGCGGCCCCGGCGCCGGTGCCCCCTTGTGCATGCGGACATACGCCATTGGCTGCTGCCCGTCGCAGGTGCCCACAGTCACGGTGGGCCGCACACGACCATCAGCCGTCTCCCATCTCCATCTCCCACCCATCTCCCACCCATCTCCCACCCATCTCCCTCGCATCACCCCTCACGTCAGCATCAGCATCAGCACCAACAATCACTCATCAACAGATGACAAGCGAATCACAATAATCGCGGTGTGTGGCAACTTGCCTTGTTTGTGCTAGTCGTTAATGGGGTCTCCCACGCGCGGCAGCGCGGGTTCGGACTCCGTCTCAATTCGTTCGTTCGCGGCAGGCAAGGCAAGTGGCAGGGGCAAGCAGGGGGGAAGATGCGTCTGGTTGGGTTGGGTTGGTACATATCTATGTATGTCCATCTCGAGCAGTAAGCCCGTGACAGGTTACGCCAAGGGGCACATGCACACATGCATATCTGTAGTCGTCCTAGATCTGGACGTCTAGCGTTGTCCGAAACGTAACCAACGTAGTCTCAATCCAAGGGTTTTAGTCTCCCTCTGCGCGTGGGACGGACGTGCATGGAGGTATAGAGGTGGAAGACGTCGTCAATCGCAGCGCAGCGCAGCGTGACCATCGACGATCTCATGGCGCCTTGGCGTATGTCTTCGTTTCCAGCCAGTGTCCAGTCTCGTCCTTGGTCGCTTCTAAATAGGCTTGGCGCTATTCTTAGCTCGTGGGTCAAGTACGCTTGGTAGTGCATAGGTGGAGCCGTGTGGCTTGGCTCAAAACAGAGGATGCGCATTGAGTTGGGTGTACTCGGAAGCGAGCCGAAGGAAGTAACAGTTTGGAAGGAAGCCCGAGGCTGTTGTTTAATATCAGAGATGATATCGCCATGGACTATCTGCTCATCGTGATATTGATTGGACTTGTTCGTGTTTCAGATGAAATCTAGGATTGCAGCACGAAACCGAGGGAATATCATCCTTTAACTATCGCAAAGCCAGTACCACAGGTGAGAGCATACCACATAAACTTGCTAGGCGTAAGTGATGGTCATGACGTTGATGATGGATGATCACGTTTCAGGGGATCTACATCTAGTAGCTCTGTTCATCGTCATAACATGACCGCTTCCAGTTCAGTGATAGAGTTTGCGATTGCACGAAACCTCAAAATAAAAAATCAACCAAGTCAATTCTGTTTCTTAGTCAATCAAGCTTACAAAGTAGCAAAAATCAAGCGGAAAGCCCGCCATCGTACGATTCATTTCGCGAAGATAACAACACACTTGTACCGTCGACGTGGGCGCACTTTCCGATCGCCCGTGCATCGAGATTGCTCATTGAAGAAAAAAAAATTGCTCCACCGGATAAGTGTCGCCAGATCCCCCTCTGTCAACGCTCCAAAGGTTACAAGTCTATCGGCGGAAGACACGGAGCCGGCACCACCACCCAGAGGTGGAGAAACAGCAAAGCTGGTCAAGTTTCAAGGGTGGTCACACGGGATTCGATCCGGATTCCGAAGTCACTGACAAACTTCCGATTACGAAATCCGAGCGTCCGATCCGTGGTCAAGCACTGAGCTTGCGCTGAACCACGGGACTACTAATGATAGGCTCGAAGCTATGAAGTTTTGACGGTGTGTAAACATCGTGGTCCCGCCAAAGTGGGATCATTTCGATGTGGTGCTGTAGGTAAGCTCTCGGTAAGCTTGATCAATTTTCGCGCGTGTAAAACAGCGCTTCACCCATCTTTTTTTTGTCCATACCCCCTCATATGCAAGATCGGCTACCGCCTCTTTTTCTACCTAAGCCTTCATGCCTGGTTCTGTCACATGTGTGGCTGAAATGGCCTCAAACTCGGCGCTCTCCCTTGGGTTTCTGCGAGTCCAGTGAATGACTGAAATATTGGTCAAGACCAGCTCGGCACTTACTTTGATCCCTCGTGTTCTATCTGTGTTTCCAGCCTTGCTTTGTGAAGTTGCATTCAACATCAAACTTTGGAGTTTTGCAGGGTACGATGAGAGTTCATAGTCGGGAAACTTGTCAACTGACGGGGGATCAACTTCTACGATGATTCTCGTGGATGAAGCTGGAAAAATCCTGATTGAAACGAAAAACTGTTTCGATGGTCCTGTTTAATCATTCCCGAGGAGTTTGGTTTTTTATCTCATCTTTCGACCTTGTCGTCAGAAGGTTCGAGGCTATAGTATATATCATTCTAATAACAATGTAAATTACAGATTGGTTATCTTGGGAAGTTAGGAAATATTGAGAACTGGCACATTTGTCTACCAGTCTACCTGAACGTATCGAGCTAAACATCAGGCTTCAGGTACGTCAGTATCTACGATATTCTTCCATGGGATCCATTTCAAATCCTTTTGCGTGATTCCTCTTCTATTGCATTGCTGCCCTGGGCTGAGTCGCAGTAAGAACAGTGACGGCATTTCGAATTTGTTTAGCATTTTGGTGGGGTCCGCGAATAGATCTTGAATGATGACACCTTGCAAGGTCGGCATTCTAACTCTCCCTTCGATAAGGTGGCTACGAAAACCTGGGAACATGGTTGGTATCCTGTAGTCAGGCAGCGCGAGCCTTTTGACGTTCAAGAACACAAGTGTATCCGAAAGTTCTTTGAGCAGATAGGCACAATCGCACACCGTGAGCTCGCACCAAAGACTGAGATGGCGCAGCCTTGGGAGAGGTTTCCCGAGACCAAAGATTAAGGGCAACTGTGTCCGGTCGGCTATGAAGTTCAACTCCTCGAGGTATGGAAACATGAAGCTCAAGTCTTCTAGGGCTTTTGATTGAATATCTATATCAACCTCAAACTGGGAGAATTCAATATTCATGGACGTGCATCGATTGAAAAGGTCCGCCTGGCGGATCTCGCGAAGTCCTTCTCCAAGCATCTTCAAATCATCCAAAGGCCGCCTAACATCGTAGTACATCACTATGACCTTGAATTTCTCGTACATTAGGTGACCATGGCTATCCGGTTTTCCGGGTCTTCTCAGGCGCTCTTCGAGTTCTGCGCGGTCCCTTCTTGAGAATCGGTCTACATTATCATCCAGAGAAAGCATAATTTCGGAACAATCGTCGGAACAATCGTCGACAACTTCAATGTGGAATTCCATCTGTTTCTGATAATATTCAGATGCCGACGGTGATAGAGCATAGCATGCTCGGATGCACTTACTCAGTACTCAGAGAGGAAAGAGAGTTGGAGTATGTTGATTTATGTCGAAATTGGAGGGTCTTTATTGAGGTCTCCGTTACAGATTTGATATAAGGATGGATGGTATACGAAATAATCGGGTTTCATATAGAGATGAAAAACAAGCGAATGACAATTGGGGAAACACTCCTCTTTGTCCGTAAAGGTGAGCTTAAAGTTATAAAATCTCAGCCGTTTCCATGCCATCATGAGGGCGCTTTATTTGTTAATCATGGTTTCGTTGTAACTCCGATATGTACAATAAGTAAATAGCAAACAAGAATACAAGACGACGACAACAGACTTTTTTGTACTCCTCGATTTCTGGGCGACGGCGACAATAATCGACCAAGGCGAATATCACTACGGTGTCTGAAGTGGCGTAAATTGAGAAGACAAGTGTAAGACCAGCCAGGGATTTAGGGCATGGTGGATACAGATTTTTCCAGAATTGTTTGGTACAGAAGACCGCTTCTGGATGAAACCCAGGATATGAAATACCGGTCGGTCGCTATTGGCAGTGGTATCCGTGTTTCATCATCACGTTGTGTTTCTGTTACCTTTTGTCCATCCATTCTTGTACAGGCGGTAGCGGCTTATCTCTGGCGAGAGCAGGAGAAGCAAGAGAGGGCTGAGCGAAGACGGTGAGCCCAGCGGCTTTGAAAACTTCTAGGCTGACTCGGAGGAGACAAAAATTACACGGACTATAGTTGAAGACGAAAGGGACAATGGAGGTGAGAGATCAAGAAGCTGTAAGATTCCAATCTGAATTCGAGCATCGTGCCTGGAAATTGAAGAAAATTCAGTATACTTGTCCAGCCTCCAGAAACCTTTCTCTGTGAAGAGAAGAGTAGGCAACAAAGACTTCAGGTGCAGAATCACTGTAAAAGCAGGAGAGTAAAGGAGAAATACTTGCAGACTATGCGCTCAAGTTGAACTCAAAAGTACCAGATGACGTCTCTGTAGGCTGGAGTCAAAATGAAAAAGGAGAGAGTAGATAGACGGAGTTTATTCACCGCCTTCATGCAGAGGCCGCCGCCCAGCCATCCACGTTCATTATGTTTGACATTCGACTGATTCTTAAACTCCTTTCTAGTTTCTCTAATGAATCGCCATAGCTTTTTCTGACCTCTATTCACGCGAAATCAGCTTTGCCCAGCATTCTCTGATTCTCGCTAGAAAGGTTTATTTGGAGATGGAGAACCTTGAGTCAAATTCCCTAATAATGACTCTACTACTACATCAGCAACCGCTACTATGGCTCGCGCCTTTCGTTGTGATTGTTGGTGTAATAGAAAATCATCACGGCAATGCGCAACAGTTGTCATCGGAGCCGGACACACCGTACGTAGCTAGGAGATGGAGGAACATGTATTTCCTGCCGAAAAGAAGTTGAAGAGCCTGAGGATAAGTCCGATGATAGAAGTGTATTTGCAACGCCACTCCTGACTACGTTCAAGCCAGGAGTGGAAAGTTCGTGGCCTGATGATATCGCGGTCTTCAAGTTGTCCCATATCTAAAGGTCCGAGTCGGTCATAAGTGCAGACCCGTTCTGAACCTATTCTGGCGCGGACGTGTCATTCCAAAGCAACGACCTCAATATATGTAAGCAACGGAGAGCAAATTTCTCCTCTTCTTTTCTTGATCCGCAACAGCTAGCGCTGTTTTTAGTCTCATAAGTACTTAGCACATGCTTACTGCTTAGTCTGCTATCGATCCATCTCCTACCTCCCACTGAGGCCGCCTTTACCGTTTCATCTCCCACGTCCTAAATATTTCTTGCATCCACGACGCACATGGTCGGCGCTTCTCGCTTCTCGTTGTATTGAACCACCGGGTAAATTCATCACCGCGTTGGTTTTTCAACCAGGAAACGTGCGTGAAAACCACCTCTTACAGCCGCCCTGCGCCATATCAATAGTCCATGCGTGTACGATACGCACGTCCAATGTTCAGAGTCCTTCTGTCTTTCGCTCCTCGTACTACCAGTATAAGCCAGAAGACGTTCGTCGAGTCCAAAAAGTGTTTAGATCATTCTATCCTCGTGTAATGGCAAGATGACATTCTCGGACATGTCATCGACACTTTCGCCATCCCCATCTTTACTTTGACACTATTCTTGGAAATGAATTTTTACTTACGACGTTTCTGTTTCCATATATTCACATTTTTGCCGCTTGTGTCCGTGCAGGCGACTAAAGGTTCTTTCAGGTCGCCTAGATATAGTCATATCGCGATGATTACGTCTCAGGCCTTAGCTTTCACGGATGGCTTTTTCAATATTCTACCCTCTCCTCTACCATTGAGCCATCGGATTTGAGGAAAGAAGGAGATGGACATGAGATTGGCTACATACCTAATTAAGGTATGTGTTGCAACACTCTACCTAGTAATCAGTTTGCCCGGTTGAAACAACGGGACAAAAGGATGTATGTGGTCGAGACGAAAGAACAACTTAGACAGAATGACACTCAGTGTTGGCACTGGCTGCGGAAGCAAGTTTACCTGGACAGTATAACGCTAAGTGATCGGTGAGGAAAGAATGTTTCAGTGAAGTAACGTTGAAGCCACACCTCAATGTTGCTCGATGCGGGAGAAACTGGAGTGCAAGGTAGTATAAAAACTTGTCCGAGCAGTGTAGGCAGAGACTGCATTAACATCTGTGACTACAAAAGTCCAGATAGGAGAATTGTGCATTCAATGACGTCACCAGGCTTCCAAAGGTAGAGCCCTCGAAGAAGGACGACTCAATTCATTGTGGCACTTTCAGGACGGATGCGCACTTGGACTTCAGGCGAGGACGTCTTTGGGCTAGACTTCAATGAATAATCCCTTTGTTACGTTCTCGTGGAACCGTATCGGCGGTGTGCAGTCGTAGACGTATGCACTTGTTCCCTCTCTTCTTCGATGAAAGATCAGTCCAAGCAGGAGAAATGATCTTTCGGCCGCTCAAATTCTCTGCCCTCCTCTTCTCTGAAATTGCCGAGCCGTTTTACAGAATTCTTCCTGGATCGTACATCGCTTCTCTTAAGCAACAATCAGTTCAGTTTGAGAGCGACGCTAAAACGAATTGTCTCGAATACTGAAAATATACAGTTCTCCAAGAAAGTTACGCGAGACATTGCCTTCCTCTGCGCGACGAACGAGGGAGATTGAGTAGGGCGCTAGACCTCAAGACCGTTCTATCAAGGAAGCGGGGGAACCTGGAAATGGCATGGATGCACAGAGATCTGGGGCCTCTTCCTCCTCAAACGGCCGGTGAGGTATAAAATTGATCCTATGCAATTGTAACAGCACGAAGTAGGACATGCGACTAGCGAGACAGCAACAGCATAGGACACAAAGTTTACAATTATTAGAGGATGAGATCGCGCTGGGATATTTGTCGGTTTGTCCATTTCATACGTAAATGGTCGTTGACATTCTTTTCTCGTATGGCAGTCGAGAGATGGTGTCCAATGCTTTATTTTCAACAGGTCGTGGCTCTTGTTGTGGTGTCAACAGGAAAAGCAAAGAAGACCACTTGAAGTTTGACGCAAGGGATTGAAACAACTAGCTGTTTTCACAAGTTGCTGTTCTCTAAGACGCTTTTCTACCAGATAATTGAGGAACCAGTAGCACGAAAAACTTCTCTGTATGTCGCAGGGCTTGAAAAGCCGCGGCGGCGTTACGAGCAGACCTCTTTCATTTGAGCGGAATCGTGCTCACAATTGTTTCTAACAACCTATGAAGGTCGAGCCTCTGAAGAGAAGATGTGAACATCTATCTTAACCTTGCTGCAGTATCGTCCTCTTTCTCATCCGTCTCTATTGATTTCGTCGCAACTACTTCTTATTCTTTCACGTAAGTGACTGACACTTTTCGAAGGGCTATCATATGATAATGATACCTCAAATGCCGATGGCCGTGTTATTAACACTTGGGAACCTCTGAAGAAATGCGACGACGTCCCAGCCAATCGGGTCATGCATTGCATTGACTTCTTTGTTCTCCGGTAACAAGCCAGACCGGCTGAAGCCGAGCATGTTATCCGATGCTGCGCACATGGGTAGGTTCGAGAATGTATAAAACCCGTCTGCATCGATAGCAAAACAACCGGGCTTGACCAGTCCGTCAAGTCCGTCAGGCTGGCACTCTGATCTGCTGTCACGGTGCGCATGTCCGCAGTGTCTATTCAGGCATATTCATTCAAGGTATACTCATCGACGTGACATGAGCCCGAACCTCATGTTCGTTCTGGTCATGGTTGTAATATTTCCTTACTGCAAATTTCAAATACATTCCGAATTCGAAATGGAGATATCAGATAAAAAGCACGCGTACGGTCGCGCAAAAGTAATTAACCAGACAATGACAGCAAGAACTTCGCCCGACGCTATGCGACGGCCGATAACCTTAATTCGGACTTACCGGCCGAAGTGCCACAATTTTTTGCAACGACACTACTAATGGGTAGCAGAAGGTTGAGGTAGAGTAACGTCGCAAGATAAGCATGTCCGATATGCGTGTTCTTCTTTCTTTTCTCTATTCGCCTCAAAAGCTGGGCCATAAGTCTTAAATGAAATTGCAAACGAATTTTTCTCAATGATTTCTTGGCATCTCTTAGAGCCGAAAGAGGGTATGAAGTGTTCGCCGCATGAAATGAAAGAGCACCTGATTTGGATCATGGCCAAGGCGTGGCAGCCAGCGCAGAGACAGAAACTCTCTTTGCCTGTAATGAGTTCCAAGAAAGAGACTCGGCGTCGTCGGGAGCGGGAGCAGGACCCCCGCCCAGCGGGAAAAAAGCTGGAGCGGTAACGGGTTATTTTTAGCCAAATGTGAAGCCGGACACCGGCGAGTGGATCATCCGTTATCACCGGCAAGGATGGGCACATGAATCAGCCAACGAGATAAATTCGAAATTCTAGATGTGGAACGAGACTCGTATCCCCCACCAGCCCACTGGTACGAGAAGCGAGGCGCCCTCAGCCCTATTCTCTTCCTTCTGACTGGTACACCGTCTCCATGCCTGCGTTGGATCATCGGAGATCCGATTAATCATCATCGGTCTGCCGATCATCAGATTGCACACACAAAAAAAACTTAGATAATTTGATAATACACAACTTTGTTTTTTTCTGCATAATCCCTCTAGAGCTGCCTCTAGTTGGCTGTGTCTCGTAATTCTGACCTTAGTGTCTGTTGCTTAAGGAACATTCTTGAACAAGCGTTGCATCGAAGCTTGAATGTTATGTTGCCGAGGCAGGACGACTTGGTCAAATCGTAATTTCAAAATGCCGAAGACGAAGAGTCAGCGAAGGGCTAAACTAACCCCCGGTGCGGGCATTGCGGATGTATGGGCAATTTGCGTATCAGTTAGGCGCCCGGGCCTCACTCCCTCGAGTCCACAGCGTCAAGAGGTGTGCCCATCTGCCATTCTTTGTTACTGCCCAGACTTGCAAAGTCCCAAGGTCCCTCTAACCCTGCTTGTTGATTTCAAATCTGCTCCTTTTTCGTTCTATCGGGGGGTCCCGTGATGCCACCCCTGGATCCGCGTCCCTGATCCGCACCCCACATTGCCCCACATTGCCCCACATTAGATCGCAAAACAGAGGATTTCTGTTAAATTTGTCCTGATTCCGCCCTGGCCTGTCCGTTCGGGGATGCATTTTTTTTCTTGTGTATGGATGCTTGGCTTCTCCTGAATTCTCCTGAATTCTTGGGATCGGATAATTGAATGTATAAAGGGATGCAAAGTGTTGAGATATTCAGACATGGCCCCATCTCCCAAATCTTCCAAGGTCTTCGCAGAACACGTCGAGGATGTTGAGAAGGATGTCATTCAGGAATACCCTCCCGAACTCGAGAAAAACACAGTGTAAGCCTGTCATTCCCTATGGTCCTCTGTGTGCACTTGCTCAACGACATTGATACACAGTCGACTGGTTGACCTCCGCATCCTTCCCTTGCTTGGATTGATTTTTGCCGTCGCTGTTGTTGACAGAATTAACACCGGTGTAGCTCGCATCGCCGGAATGGAGAAAGATCTGGTAACTTTCACTCCGACCTTGAGACTCGTCCTTGTGTTTATGTACCCACAGAGGCTTGACGTTGGCAACCGTTACAGCATTGTTGCATGTATTTACTTCATTCCATATATCCTTCTGTGAGTCATCCTGATTTCTCACTCGTTTGTTTCGGCTCACGATTTGTCTAGCCAACTGCCAAGTAACATAGTTCTACGGAAGCTGGGTGCTCGCACATGGATCAGCATATGTGTGATGAGTTGGGGCGCCGCTCAATTAGGCATGGGTTTCGTGCCTTCATGGGGCTATCTCGTCCTTTGCCGCGTCCTTCTTGGTGTCTTTGAGGTAAGCTTCCTCAAATGCACGAGGACGAGGATAACGACCGATAATTGATTTCAGGCCGGCCTCTTACCTGCCATTGTGTTCATTATTTCGACATGGTACGGTTCTTATTTTTTTTTCTCCAGTTTCGCACTCATGAGATATAGGTACAAGCGGCATGAGGTGCAAAAACGAATGGCCTCCTTCTATCTCTCTTCAATCTTCATCGGAGGTTTCAGTCCCATCTTTGGTAGGTGCATTGCGTGGATCGTATTTTCAAATCTGAACCGAAGTTAGGGTATGCTTTAACGTTGCTCGCCCCTCGGCGCGGTCTCAACGGCTGGCAATGGATCTTCGTGCGTTTACTTATCGACTGTGGAATGTCTGTGTTGACGCTATTCCAGATCATTGAAGGCGCTATCACCATCCTCGTCGGCGTTGTTTGCTACATGTTCTTCCCGGAGTTCCCAGACAACAACCGCTTCTTGTCCCCTGAACAGACTAAGGTACGTCACCTGCGATAGGCTTCGCATTCGTTCTAAAGAATGACATAGTTGATACTCGATCGCGTCGAGCAAGATAGAGGCGATGCTATGCCTGACCAGATGACCTGGAAAAAACTCCGTCTTCACCTCAGCGACTGGACAACGTGGGCATTTGGTAAAGGTTTTTATCTCTGTCGCATTCGTTCGGTCTAACGGGGCTATACTAGGTCTCATGTTGATGAGCGCGACAGTACCCACCTACGCCATTGGTGAGACTCGCCTCTATGTGTTCATTCTCCGGCATCTAACTCATTCCAGGGTTCTTTGTGCCGATCATTCTCTCTTCCATGGGTTACCATGTGCGGGACTCTCTGCTCCTCTCTGCTCCACCAAGTCTTATTTCCGTACGCTAACTTTAAGCTTTGAGTCCCGCACGTGCTGACTTACGAAACGGAACAGGTTTTTTTCGCCTTCGGGTTTGCCTACATCTCCGACCGTACACAGCGCCGAGCCCTCCTGCTCGCCATTCAAACCATTCTGACGATCATTGGACTTGTAGTGACCGCTTACGCGACAAACCACGGAGCTCGCTACTTCGGTATGTTTGCTACTCTCCCGAATGCTTGCACGATCTGATGTCCCAACAGGTCTTTGCCTCACCAATATAGGAGCTTCTGCCAGTGTTCCTGGTATCCTGTCATACGTAAGTACGAGTTGCAAATATCGCGATAGTCGTTCTAACTTTCGGAAATAGAGTGCTAACAATGTGGTATCTCACACCAAGGTATGCAAACTTTCGCTTCCAAGCAGTGTTTTCACGCTGAAGAACCAACAGCGATCTGTTTCAACTGCCGTTATCGTGACATTCGGCGGTATTGCCGGTGTATTTGCCACTACTGTGTAAGGTTCCGCTATCTGATTTCTAATTGACTTATCAATATGATGTTTTTCCCCTAGGTTCCGTCAAAAGGACTATCCAAGGTAATTTATTAGGACCAAAACGGTGACCCCCCGTTGCTGATTTATCATATCAATAGGTACCTCAACGGAATTTGGGCCGCCTTGGGCTGCCAGTTCCTTCTGCTCGTCTTGCTGGCCATGACGTCATTCACATTTATCCGGAGGAACAGGCTCGCTCGTGAAGGCAAAATTGGCCCCTTGGAAGGTCAACCAGGATTTTACTACACTATCTAAACTAGCATGTCAACGACCGCACTATACTTGGACAATAGTTTAGTCAAGGACTTGGCCCGTGTAGCATATCTTCCTGTATTGTGACAATCATTTATGACATCCCTCATTTACGCACATAATTACGCACAATCACAATCATCGCATACTTTCAATCTAAACGTAGTCTGCAACAGAGTCTTTTCGACCGTACCAGAAGCATTTTTGGGAACAGACGATTAATCTTACCTCAAGAGATCAACAGTCCGCAAGCAGAGTATAATAATATGTAGAGCTTTGTTAGTGATGCTAGAATCTGGAGTATTCTATTGTATTAGATAGTGTATGCATTGATCCTTTCTCAACCCTTCAATTTACCCTTTCAGGCGTCGACATTCGCACTGGTTTCGGTGTCAAGAACCTTATTTCCTGCCTTCTGGGCATAGTTATGTCTTAACAACAGGTAAATACATCCTATCTATGGAATAAATATTTGGGCAGAAAGTTAGAGAGCTAAGAGTGACAAGTTTAAGAGAGATAGAAAGAGAAATGTAAGGTATGGAAAGATTTATTTTGGTTTCCTATGGAGTGGTATCAAATCAGACACTTGGCAAAGAGGTTTGCAATGTTTGCACAGTCTCATGTACAGATGAAACCGAGAATGGCCCACGGATGAAGGAAATTGTCAATGCCGGGTAGAGAGCCTGCAGAAGTTTAATACATCAAAGTTGTAGAAAAGATGACACATACTGAGATGCAATAATACATAACTCCAACCACATTAAATGCAATGTGTGCAGCCCATTGATTGGGACTGACTACAAGAGTATATTCACCAGCTGCAATCTTGGTTATCGAATCTTCCATAGATAAATTATCCTCTTAAACATACCTGTAGAACAGCATAGTAAGCTCCTGTGTCTGCTAAAAGATATAGGATGTGCCATGATTGGAATAACTGTTGCTGATGACCATTGGTGTTCTTTTGCAAGAATCTCACATGTTTCCTTTTATTGCATTGATCCAGAGTATCAGGCAGATATTCTAGAAATCAAAAAGAACAAACCATAATGTCCAACAGATAATGGATGTTGCAACAGTGTTAGTCAGGAATGACAAAATGGTAGCTGTTGTTTCAAGGATGCTAAGTGTTTCCATCTGAGATTCAACAGCTGACAAAAAGACATTAGGGTTTGAGAAAATTGACAAGAAGACAAGTGTGAAAACTGTGCATGTGATCAATTCGAATGTTTGTTATATATTTCTGTATGTGACACACCAAGGGTACACAGGCATAGTGTCATAGACAAACATTTTACCCAACGTCGTCTTTGGAAGACAACCCATGCACGCCATATGACGAAGGTATCATTGATGACTGGCTAAATCAGTTCAGCTCCAGATCGTTGGATTTTCAAATGCAAAAAAAATCACAGGGATGAAATTTAGCCATGTTATGGCTACATCGCCACTTCCAATACTAGCATTGATAGAATCAACACGTTAGGAAAGAGGTGTAATGTTGTCTTGGAACATTTGATATCCAAAAATTGGCACCCTAATGTGTGCCAGAAGATCCCCACTGAATACAACAATACCAAACCAGATGACTGCTTGTTGGCATCTGGAAGGCCAAGTTTGGGCCGAACACCTAATTCACATCATACATCAGATTAAGTCCACATGTTGGTCGCAAGCTTAGTAGTACTGGCAGGCAACGATGATTGCAATCGGAATCAGTAAACCTGTAGTCAAATCAGCATCTATGTTAACAGTGAGAAATCAGTATACCATAGAAAAAAGCTGTAACTGTTGGTACAACAATCCAGTCAAGAGATAGGTCCTGTCCAAAGTTCTGGATGATTCGCCGCTCTTCAGGAGTCAGAAGTAGGATAGTACACAATAAGATTCTAACCTGAGGAGATGAAGTCTTATATTCACATCAATCAACAAGATACATGTCAAGGGTTACTGAAAATTTTCGCATGCAGCATCAGCTCGAAATCAATCTGTCATACGCTGTGCATAATATCAATCAATCCACCAGATCAGCTTCCGTTTTGAACCTCATTGGAAATCGGGTGCGAGGACTTTACAATTGGAAAGTGGAATGCAGACGAACTTTGGTTCCCGTGTTTTGAAAGCTACCGCTTTCTAGGCAATCGAAAGGAATCAAACATGAGCGGAGACGAACAAGAAAAGATACAACGCAATACAACGCAATCAAACAAAAAAAAGAAAGGAGTACATCCATCCGAGTCACCATCACCATCACCATCACCATCCACACGCCCTCTCCTCCGCGTCCTGTGGTGGAGGTCATATGAATACGACAAAGCAAGGATGATATGGTTTAGGGACGACGAGAGAATTTAGTTGCTGAAGTTCAATGAGGGATTAGATGAAGGAAAGGCACATCAAGTATCAAGCATGCTGCACCTATACCCCTGTGCAGTGTGTGTTTCTTTCCAACACCCATAATTCATGTTGTGGTATTACATATATCACACCATAAGTGCGCCATGGCCACAAATATCTCACACTTGCTTTGTTCACTCGCACATTGTCATGACTCAAATATATATACAGTACGATACTGAAAACACCCTCAGTCGCTTATATCACGGACTGAGGGTGAGCTAGATATATTTCTTACCTTTAACTACGATAACTAATTCTGTACCATAGACATAGACTAATTGTCTGTGACTATTATAGGTACAGATACAGTCGCTCATATCACGGACTGAGGACATAGACTAATTGTCTGTGACTATTCTAGGTTGTGCGGTATAGATTCTAATAGTTCATCGATAGATTGACCACCCTCGACCAGGCCATATACACGCCCGTCATGAGATATTTTTCAGTTGGTGCACAGCTCCTGCGGAAGTTGAGGTCATGTTCCCAACGCACGATGGAGAGGCTGTTAGTGGTCATTGAATCTCAGCAAGGATATCTGTTATCAGTAGCAAACGAGATGTTATTATTGATTGTTGAGAAGCGACATCACACAGACTACCTTTAGGATACGTTTCACATATTTCATTTTTTTTATCTTCACTAAAGTACTTTACATCATTCTTGCGCCGCCGCCGCCGCCACTTGTGGTGGCGGCAGTCT
Source organism: Termitomyces sp. T69sscA (assembly GCA_017657225.1). Lineage (NCBI taxonomy): Eukaryota > Fungi > Basidiomycota > Agaricomycetes > Agaricales > Lyophyllaceae > Termitomyces > Termitomyces sp. T69sscA. Next base: position 23,277 of record JAGGAQ010006255.1, read on the forward strand.
GTTTTCTGTTTGTTATCATTTACTCAAACCTTATTTTTTCTTGCTGCA
>JAGGAQ010006256.1:0-23266 GCA_017657225.1 Termitomyces sp. T69sscA
GAGTACCACTTTACCCCCGCCTCTTAGCCCAGCATTGTGGCTTGCCGGCGGTATAAACAGAGTTCATTCATTCATTCATTCCATGATGCTGGCCAACCCCGAGCACAGCCACCTGCCCAAAACGTCGAGATCATGATGTCATGATGGATCCATGATCTCATCACTCGGCCATCACCTTTGCACCAGACTGTCTTTTTGACTTCTTTGTCTTTCTGTCGACGTGGTGCTTTCTGCCGTTGGTGTGGGATCACCGGTTTTATTTGTACGAGGTATGTCTACAGTTTTCGACTCTCTTTTGTGGCTTACAGTTTTCAGCCATTGATTACCATCGTATTACTAGGGTCACAGCTACGCTGCGCGCTGATAAAAAGAACTGCAGGTCGAGAGAAAAAAGGTGCATCTGGATTTGCAAAAATCATAGTATTTGAGGCGTCCCATACAATATAGAAAATAAGATGCAACTGGAGATATCGCGGGAGTCAGACCCCGAAAGAGTACCTACAAAAAGAGAGATACAAGGCATTTTAAAAGCGGCCTTAGCCCGGAGGCTGAAACTGGACTGCCTGACAACAAATAGCATCCGCTTCGGCAGGAGCAAAAAATAAAAACTGGTGCGGAACACTCGGAAGAACTTCCTGCCACGAGACATGGGACCCTGAAGGCCTGGAGAGTATGTAGCGACCGAGGTTTAGTGGGTATTGGTTAGCCGAACCCCACGCGAAGTGCGTAAAGGCATTTCCTACGGAGTGGCACCAGGTCATAACGGTCAACGGTCTTACGGTTTTTTCTCGTCGGTATCTACATCAAGCACTATCCTCGGACATGGAGGTCGACTTTGTGGACTGTCCATTCTCCAAATAGCGATTACCACCAAAATAAATAAATAAATAAATAAAATAAGGATCAACACCCATGATATGATATGATAGATATTCAGTTAAATGGGTTTAGTCCGGCAACCAATTTAAAGGCTGCAGGACGAACTTCAGTCACCTGAGAATTGAGACGTCTGGGAAAGAGTCGAGACAGCAGTGAACGTCCCGAAATGGACTTAAGAGGTTAGTGGAAGCGTGATACTGCTGATTGACGATGTTGATGCTACTAATGACCTATACAACCTGTATGGAGTTCTTTTGTAGTAACTCGGAAGATAATGGAACGGCATTTGAGGGTGAACTAAAAGGATGCGGGATTCAGAGGATGGGAGAGAGACGTACTTGGTCACGCCTGCGCTCCAAGCTCCTGCTACGACAGCTGTCTCGTCCTTGCAGCGTTGGAGAGGGTTTATGATTGTTACAATATTCTCAAGCATAGCGTCCCTTATGCTCAAGTTCCGGTCATTGACCATGAGGAAGTTCTCTGAATGGAAATTATCACTGGCGTTGTCTCCGCACGACGACTAGTTTCCAGACGTAATCTTAGAGTTCTAGGATGGTTTCCTCACGTGCAAACTTGTCGTGACGTCCATGAAAGAGCGAGGAGACTGTTGTAAATCACGTTATCAGAGCGTCACTGAATACGCCCTGGATTATCGGATAGAGTCCCCCTGACCGGTAAACACTATCTCCGGCGCAAAAATCGAAGGTGGTGACGTTTCACCGAGATAAACCTTCAAACCGAAGAATTAACTCGATGCTTAGAAGCAGAAACTACGAGCTTTATGGACCTATCCATTGCCGATAGATGGGCTACGGTGGAGAAGAGAGCAGAATCGAAGATTCAACCTGGGAAATGTAAAATGAAGTGTGTGTGCCTGCCCCTTCCGGATACATCAACATCGTCCGAACAAAACCGTTCGTGTTGGTGAAAGTACATTGTGTGTTGAGGTGGAAGTGCGCTGTGAAACCTACAGATCCATTGGCCGCGAAGTAAATCCTTAAGGAGGCAGGTGGAAGGTTGTGACGCGAGGCTGTAGTCTTCACTTGATAGTCTTGTATCGTAAAAGAAGCTGCAGTGACTCGTTTTACCGTTTTCAGGTATTATTCAACTTGTAGAAATGTTCTCCACAATGATACATTTCTTTGGTCCAGTCTTCGGGTTTGCGTTTATCATCCATTGCTTGACGTGTGACTCAAGAAGGTCAGTGCTCTAGATCACCTTCAATTTGGGGTAACCGAAAATGGCGGAAATATAAAGGCAGATACCTTGTGGATATTCAACGTGATGACGGAAGGGCGAAACCTCCGATAACATTAAAGCCATTTTTATGCAGTTAGCGCAAGCACTGCGAGTGGCGTAATTTACCTTTGAGTACTACTCCTATATTCCCCCTCTCCGAGTATAACACCTACTGCATCTCCTCGGGCTTTGCCTAGGCTACTTCGGAAAAAAGAGACGATGTCTCAACGTGCGTTTGCTCGCTGTCGAGGTCTATTCCGAACGTAAGCCACCCGAATTCTGCCATAAGGATTAGGGCAAGAAGTCGTCTTAGACTATCAGAAAAAGTGCCAAATCGACCACCCTGTCTCGCTTTCTGTCGATCGTCCTCGGCTCGCCAATTTTGGCGTCCTGCTTGCCTTATACCTTGCAGACTCAGCATTCCTTTGCACCAATTCTCGCACCGACGCCGAACAGAACCCAAGACGATATCTGCTGAGAGACACGAACTGGCGGAACGTCAGATGGAGCAAGGCAGGCCGAGTGGCGTCGGATTGATGAAAAGTTCGGAATTGACCCATATAAAGACTTTCGTGTCTATACCCTGGCCCGAGTATACACTATGGATCCGTACAATAGGTTCACTCATGAGCTCCACATCCCGCATCGATGGAATCTTTTGTAGCTGACAGACGTGCATTTTTGAGTTACCGCGACTTGAAGTCCGCATTTATCTTGTAATATTCTTGATGAGTTCCTATTCGGACAGAGCTTCGTGGTCGTGACGGATAAACACCTGGGGGAGGACTACACTGCGTGAAAGGGAAGCCTTTTCCTGAGCAATGAAAAGCATCGTGGAGTGAAGCTTTATATGGATCGTGTCACCGATCTTTCACCCGCCACACGTCGTCTGGCTACAGCGCCAAACAAGTAAGTAACTCGAGTGAAAACTTCTTCCTCGCTTAGCAGCCATGACGCGCATGACGTCTTGAATGTTTTAAGCGGTCCCCCACTTTCTTTCTCGTCACATAAATTCTGCAGCTTCTTGGCACGTCCGGTATGTCCAACCCGCCATGCCCAAGCCCCAGGGCGACTGAGAAAACATCTTCAAGGCCTATGTCAATCTTTTATCCTTCTTCATCATCGAGCATTCCCTGGTTGGAAGAGGTGCCCAACGACGAACACGAATTCGCGTCCAATAAATCCTTGGTGCCATCGCAAAGACCTCATGTCGTGCTGAACAAATCTGTAAAGCCAAATAATGCGTACGACGACAGACGGGGCCCCGGCAGCGAGGACAGGAAGGACCAGGACGCGATGGTCGGGAGGAGCGAAGGCCACTTCCCCATGCGGACACCGGGAACAGTTCGAAAGGGCCCAGACCAAAACATTTTCCACGATTGTTCCTCACGCCTACTTCCACCGTTTCCCAGTCTCTCATTTCTCGAACCCCCCTCCGAGCTGCCTCAACCAACGCCACCATATCACTCTAGAGCCAAATCCAGACGGCGGACCTGGCTGCTCTCGTTACTGTCCAGATTTCGATTCTCACGCCTACTTGCCCAATCCACTTTCTACCTTGCACTTTACTTTACGCTGAATCTCGCCCTCACTTTATACAACAAGTCAGTCCTTATCAGCTTCCCTTTTCCTTACGCGCTCTCTGCATTGCATGCCTTCTGCGGCGCCATTGGCAGCACAATCCTCGTCCGGACTGGTTCAACTCCTGTCCCTCGGCTCAACACGCACGAAAAACTCATTCTACTGGCTTTCAGTGGTCTTTACACTGTTAATATTACAGTTAGTAATGTATCATTAGGTCTCGTCACAGTTCCAGTACGTGTTTACGACTTTGACGGGCATTGTTCTAACTTCACCCAGTTTCATCAAGTTGTTCGGGCTGCTACTCCGTTCTTTACGATTATCTTCTCTGCATTGATTCTCGGCACAAAGAGTAGTCACTTGAAGCTGCTAGCTCTCCTACCCGTCGTGGCGGGAGTCGGTTTTGCGTGCGTTTGCGAACTTCTCTCCAAGTACAACTGTTGTTCTAAATCACGGTGCCTTATAGCACATATGGCGACTACTACGCCACTCCATGGGGCTTCCTCTTAACACTCCTTGGAACTGTACTCGCTTCACTAAAAACCGTCTATACCAACTTCCTTCAAGCACCATCCTCCAGTATCCGCTCTTCCAAACAGGACTCGGAAAAACCTACAGCCGTCTTAGTACCATCGCCACGTCATAGCAAGCTTCCTCCACTCACTCCCCTTCATCTCCTGTACCTACTTTCTCCCCTTGCCTTCATTGAGTCTCTCATTCTCGCATATTTAACCGGCGAGCTCGGCCACGTCTTTGAATCTGTACAGCCGCATATCTTTACACGCTCCGTGTCATCATCCCACCTTGGCATGCAAAAGTCGCAGCTTGTGCTGTTGGCTATAAACGGAGTGCTGGCGTTCAGTCTGAATGTTGTCAGCTTTAGCACAAATCGCAAGGTTGGGGCGTTGAGTATGACCGTCGCCGGTAAGCATCTCCTCTACGGTAGATGATTGCATCCATACTGATTTATCTCTCTTTCTTGTATTTCTAGCAAACGTCAAGCAGGTCTTGACCATCTTGTGTGCAGTTGCCATGTTCAACCTGACTATTACCCCGACGAACGCAGTTGGAATTCTTCTGACACTCATAGGCGGTGCTATGTATACGTCGGTCGAGCTGAGAGAGAAACGGGAGCAGTCGTGATTGCATTTACTTGACATTATTAGATCGACACACCAGATTGTCATTGATTTATTCAATAGCCGAATAGACCGTGCCTTTAACTGAATAGCGAACTATTCATCAACAAGCTATAATGTCTCTTTTACAAGTCCGTATCGATTAGTGGTTAAATCATCTCGTTGTGGTTCCGATTGCTCCGAGAAGCCGCAGGCTCGAATCCTGCTACGGACAGATTCAATTAATTTTTCCCAATGATATTTTTTTCTTGTCATGCGGCTGGAGCGCTGTTCAGGACACAAAGAGATATTGTTGTTAACTACTATTGGTGAACACGGAGCAGGATCTGCTGAGTTGTAAGTGATGAATCATACACTACATTAACTCGTTCGTCGTCCTTTTCTCTACTTGAATTGACAACTTCTATACGAGTATAACAATGATCAGTTGGCTAGCCGGGGCTTACTCGTTGCTGCCAAAGAGACTCGGACACGTCCAACGGGCATCCGGTATTCAAATCGGTCCATCGTCCTGTCATTCGAAGGTTTTGCCAAGGTCTTACGAGAGATGGGAGATAAGCACAGCCAGCTGACCACTACGCCTCTTGCGCACTTGGGGTAGTCATCTTTTCTTGGTTTTCATATGCTCATTCGGGCCCAAAACACCTCCCGGCCGAACTAGAATGCCATTTGGAAACGTGAGTTCCGAGCCAAGCCCTCTTTTCTTTCCGTGACCGAACGATAGTATTGCTACATCCGCTGAGTGTTATCAGCATCCGGCAATGTACTTTGGGGGTCTGCGGCATGGGTTGAATGTGTGGCTGGAAGAGTACCGCCTAAACCTATTTCAAGGACTCTATACTGAAATGGCATGATGTATAATGTACCTTTGTATTACATGCTCGAGGTCAATCTGTCCCTTTGGTCTACTTCAGTCTCCTGCAAAAGGTGCTCGGAGCTGCATTTACTAATCTTGAATCGCTGGACTTTGGATCTTGACAAAGGATCCACAAGAAGTGTTATCTATGCATCTCCCTCTCTTCTCTGGATTATTTTTCCTGTTTCTATGCCATGGGGAACTCGCGCCAGGGCAGTCATATTGTCAATACGGCCCTAATAGGAAAGATGTCAGATATGTATTTTTCCTGCAGCCAACCAATCTGATCTACGCAGTTCGCTCATGAGTTTTTCGGGATTGAGCATGTCCCCGTTTCTGCACTTTAGATGTCCACAACCTTCCACTACCCGATCGCAGACCTTCTAGATACCTGAATATGACTATAACGCGTCCATCGGTGGGAAAATAAATACTGGATAGATTGTGTAAATAAAGAGACTGCTTGGTGCAACGAAAGATGCTTGTTGTACGCTGTTTGCCTCCCGAGCCCTGGGGCCATGGTATATTCAAGCTCCGCTCACCACTGTCCACCAGCATGTCGACGCGTCAAGCTTCTGGTCCTAGCATGGTCCCTCTTGCCCCGTCTTTGAACTCTAAGAAACGGAGCACTTTGGAAGATTATGCAGACACTGAAAGCACGAGATCTCTGAAGAAATCAAAAAGGGAGGACGGCACCAAGGACAAAAAGAAGCGGCAGAAGAAGAAAAAGAGAAAATCGTCTATTATCACGCTCGATTTACGTGCACGATCGAAGTCTAGGAGTGCGACGGTAACAACGCAGGATACTGCGCAAGAAGATACTTGCGTGATGCCTGAGAACCTGTTGGACGAAGCGCAGCGTTCGCAAAATCCGGTTAACGCGCCAGAGGACACATCTCCTCGAATTGTGAGGCTTCGTCATTATGTTTGTCGTATATATTTCTTATCCTTATGTCACCCCTCAGCCATATGCGGACAAAGGGAAGGGAAGAGCCAAGCAAGAATCACTCCCACCCGTGGTAGAATCCCCAGACAGCCAAATCGCGCGATTGCAGCAAGAACTTGAAGCTCAACGTCTGGTATGCTCAGAATGCCATCTTTCTTACCCCTTAGATTCACTCTTTTGTGACTTCAGCTTCTCAAACAGCACCAGTCTCATCTAGCTCAGGTCCATCAAGCGCTTACTTGTCAAATCTGCCTCGATCTGTTGCACAAGCCTTTCGCTCTCGCGCCTTGTGGACACATCGTCTGCTACCCTTGTCTTGTCCGGTGGTTTACAGCTCCAGAAGCGCCCAACGAGTTACACAGCCTACAAGAAGATATATCGAGTCCTCCTGAAACCTCGCACTGCCATAAAAAGAAGAAATGTCCTGTATGCCGAACTCACGTTATCGAGCGTCCTGTCGAAGTTTGGGGTGTAAAGAGCATGGTTACCGGGCTTGTACGTAGCGGGTTGATTGAATTACCCGCGCCTATACCCGTTCTCGAGGCCGAGGCTTCAACGTCAAGACACGACGATCCCTGGCGTAATATCTTTGCCCGTGCAAATCGCTTGTTTTTAGATCTCTTGGAACCACGTCCACCACGTCCACCACGATCCGGTGGTGAGGGGCTACAGGAAATGGGCATGTACGATGCAGACGACGGAGGTATCTATAGGTGCATCGACTGTATGCACGAAATTTGGCGAGGAGTGTGTACTCATTGTCATCGAGAATACCCTGGACACCTAGCTAGCGAGGATGACGAGGATGAAGAGGACCTGGAGTTTGATGCAGGCGGGGAGTTTCGTGACATTCTGCAAATGTTCGCGAATGGGCCGAACGCGTACCTTGCCGATGATGTGGGATACATGGACTCGGACTCAGATAATTCGGCTGAATTCCCTTTTGGAGAAGAGTTAGAGATAGATGAGGAGGAAAATGAGGAGGATGGAAATTCTGTGGAGATATCCAGGGTTCGGGACCCGGTGCATCTCGGCGCGCTCGGTCGCTTGTACGATAATCCGCTTGATGCAATGCTTTCTTACGGCCGCTTCGAGGAGGAAGGAATTGCACATATTGACGAAGTTCAGATGGATGAAAGTGGGGATGAAACTGATGAATATGAGGGCAGCTTCATTGATGACTCGGAAGCGTCATCTGCAAACGCGCCTCTCGAACGATCCTCGCGGTTGGATCGTCCGATACATCGCTCGTCGAGACGGCGGGATTCCAGTGACGAAGATAGTAACGTGGAGCTCGTGACAGATGGTGCCGCGAGACAACTCGGTCGGGGACTGAGATTAAGGAGGCGCGCGTCAAACCGTGGTAGTGTTCAGAGTTCCGTCGTGATATCTGATGACGATGAAGGGCTTTCACCTCCGCCAAGTAGAATTACGGCCAGGCGTGCGATTACCATCGTCGACCTTTCAGATGACAGTGAGAATGAGTGAGTTCAGATCCTCTTTTTCCCGATTATTAGTCAAGATATCGGATTACAGGATTTTCTGGGGGCGAAATAATGACGATGATGCCGACGATGTCGACGACAACAATGAAAGGTAACGCGTGTTCTTTTTCTTGGCGCGAAATACTTCTTTGACCGCTCATCCATGTCTATGTTTAGAACTTATGGGGACGACGGTTCAAGGTCGGGTCCATCATCACGTTTGTTGAGATTGATGCATGAGACAGATGAAGATGAGGATGACGAGTGGTAGCGCACTAAGGAGAAAAGGAATATCACAATAGCGTGCGAGTTGGATACCTCGGATGATGAGCGGGGAACATTGGTCAGTACCATATCCATACAATCATATACACATGTAGGTAGTATCCACGACATCAAGGAGATTCTCGAAGAATCATGTATTTATCATGGTGAATATCGTTCTCAACCTTCCTTCAGAGTTCGAAGATGAAAGAAAAAATGTCCATATCAGCAGGAAAGTGGTTCCTTGTTGACCAATCTGTGCTACAAGAAAGAGAGATCTGTTGAAGAATCTTCCTTCAATCTTGCAAGACACCGATGGAACCATTGGCTTTAGGACTTAATGGAGTCTTCGCTTGTCGTAACCAAGGCTTCTGTAAAGAACACTTCAACGTGGCCTGAAACGACAAACAAATGCATGGGGAATATTTAGTATACGTCCACATCTGTTGCGGCTTCAAGACGGAAGTCGGGTACACTAGGGAGATAATGAGCTAGTTTTGCTTACCCCCAGTGAAATCGCTATAAAATAAGTTTTGTCGCAACCGCGTGGATCCAGGTTTCTTGAGTTTCTTTGAAGTGCATATATACGCAGCAATTGCGAGTTAGCGGACCTACCTAATCCGCAGTGCATGAAAACTTGAAAAAAGACTCACATTCTGCAAAGTTCGAATCTCGATGGGACATCTCGTGGACTCAGGCTTTTTGATAATTTAATTACACACGACTGTGGGTTCTCATAGTTTCCAGAAGCATATCCTCACCCCAAACATCTTACGTATTGGTGTCGCAGGCCATACTGAGCTAGCCACCTAAATGGACTCTTGAAAGCATGAAACTCGCAGTGTCTTCAGGATCTAGATAAGATACATCTAAGCGCCGTCGACATTGGAATGATTTCTCGGTCAAATATGGCGCGCGAGAGGCCGATGCAGCAGCGCTTGTCGCTAAGCATGTCCCTGAAATATATGCAACGTTTCACGACGAAGCTGAATACATGACTTGATATCGTCCAGTCAAAGTTTCCAGGCACTATCTTTCTTTTCTACTCCCAAATCCCCGGATCAACAAGCCACCATCGAGTCGGAGTTGAAGGAAATCTTCGCAAGCTTTCTTTCCTGGACATCTATGGACAGATAGGTACCTTCCCAGTCCTTAGGATTTCATCCGTTTGAAGTCCATGGACCATGGGCAGCGACAAATCTTTCGTAATTCCTCAACCTGACCGACTGATGAGGCAAAGTCTGCTGTTGGTCGCACGGTCATGAAAAACCACTCATGGAGATCTCGTACCTGAGAACATGCTTAATCATAGTGGTCATGTTTCCCAAATCATCGAAGTGGAAGGGAGAACGCGTAATCTGTGGCCTCGCACGCATCAGGCGTTTGCCGGTTTCAAATCTGTCGAGATTGTACTTCAGTGTGGAGAATTACTATATCGTGATCGTTTCCGCCGGCGAGATGGCGAAACGTGGCGATTGTTTGAGGTGAGAAGCTTGGGCCTCGATCGACCCAGGATGCGCCGAAGCGATGCCAGACAATAGGTATTGTAATGGCTGTATGCAATGGCTGGTCGAACTTTTGATCAAACGAGCAAACACTCCGGTTTCGTGGATACTGAAGCATATGAGGTGACTTTAAGTTGGTCACCATGCGATAAACTTGGCCTACAATGCCACCTGCAATTCCAGGTGATGAACCAGACATATGACTTCGAGCGTACCTGGAGGCCCATCGCAGCGCCTGATAGCTCTGCAACCCACCGATATAAAATGCAGACTTGAATCGACAAGCTAGTTTGGGTCACGCAGATGCATTGATGTTTGGCGCTGTCTCGTGATCAGATATGTATATCGGATCGAGGATCCACAATGACGTTGCAGTTCGTGTAGTCGCGTCCTAACTGGCTTCAAATCGACAGAGAGCTCAAAGTGAAGGGTGCTTCGACTTGGCTTTGAACAGTGGAGAAGCGCGTGTTCTAGCGTTACAGTAGCAGCTCAGCTTTCAACGTCAACTCTGGTGTCCGCCAGTCCATCGGGAGATATCGAATCAATACAAGGTTGGGCCACGTTCAAACCTCAGGACATGAAATCTCTTGTCGTTTTAGCCTCAAGACCCATGTGGATGCAACGTGGTCGCATCCCATCTATCACACATTCAATGCTATTTAACGCACCACAGACGGCAGGAAATCACCTGAAGGCGGGCACACTACACATGTACGCTTGTGGTTAGTCTAAATATCTCCTCAACTCAACTTAACACAATCAAATCTTTTTGCTTGTGTAACCTATCTTCTAATCGCCGTCTGCCCCATCCGAAATTCATCGAAACTTCCTCACGTACTTCTGCTCATGCAACATAGCCCTAGTATTGTTCAACTCAGGCCTCCACAACACCCGTCGTCCTCTCGTAGCCGCGTACCTTCAGTACAGTGGTTATTCAGAAGTAACATTCCTCGTAGACGCAGTTCGTTCTATCCAGCCGACGTACAGAAGAGGAATTTTTTTGGAATGGGTGAAGTTGTGAATGTGATCACAAATGTCAGTCGACTCTGTAATTCTGTGTTCCTCGTGCTAAGTCGCCGTTTTATAGCCAGCACAGGCAGTTCGTTCTCTCACTGAATCTCGCAGGCTTCTAGAAGAAGCTCGACGAGAAATTGCAGAGAGTCAGGAGCGTTCACAAATTCGACCGAAACACACATTTTCCCGCCTTCCTGGATTCTTTCCTCGCAAGGCCGAGATTCAAGCTCTTGAACGAGCATTAGAGGGAGAGCCCTCCTTTACCGTTCTTTTTGGTGCAAGTTCTTCTGGCAAGGTTTGTTTGCCTCGTAGACTCGGTCTGTTAATCTGCTCATGCCCATTGCACAGACTGCACTACTCAGAGAAGTTCTTTCACGCGAGCATTATCACGTTCTCCATTTCGACCTGCGTATCGCTGGATTTGCGGATCTATCGAGCCTCTATCAAAGTCTGAGTCAACAAATGGAACTCTATTTCGAAGAAATTGCTGCGAAAATGCCGGGTTATGAGGAGTTCCGGAGGGAGGCATGGAGCTTCAAGGTAAACTAGATATCTAGTTTGATTGCTTATCTCAACACCTTTTGACAGTTCGATCGTCAAAATATGCAAGGACAACCATCGGATGCGTCTGATGGCGCGAAACCAAGTGTTGTCAAAACGAGTGACATTGCTAGACTCATGGAACTATTCCAAGTATGCGAATGTTTGAAGGAAAATTCAGATTATCTTACGCAATCGTATGCTACAGAGTTCGCTTCTGAAGTATTGGGAGTTTCAACCACTCGAAAATGACCACAATGACGGTCGTAGTCAAACCAAACGCCAACAGTCGTCTGACAAGACATCTGAACAAACTCAAGTTGACCCAAGCTCAAATGGTCGTCCTACATTGTCCAGACGCTGGATCTTCCGAAGGTCGATCAAAGCAAAGGAGAGCAAGCCCCCGAAATCTGCAAGAACGTCGAAAGTCGAAAACGGCCCTGAAAAGCTGGCAAGCAAACCGTCCAAGAAAATGCCAGTCAGTGTCTTCGTGTTCCTTCTGCATCAACATGTAAGCTAATACCCCTGACGTGAAATAGGTCATCTTTTTTGACGAAGCTCACAAGCTGTTGGTTCCTACGTTCCTTTTCATGCAGCGCTTGAGATGACCGTTCCGTAGGCCAGCTCTCATCCAATCAACAGACACGATGAAGTGTCTACTCGATTCGATGCTTGTTCTGACCAAGCAGGATCGTCTATGCCACGTCATACATGCCACGAGCGATCCATTTTATCAAACGTGGTTGAGGCAGTTCAACGTCATGCAGCATTGTAAGGTACGCATTCTACTTCTCCATCTAATTTATCCCATCATTATTTCGCATTAAGATCATCACTATCGGTGACTGTTCAAGATCGGAGACGAAGGCTTATTACCGTGATCTGTTGCTACCAATAGTTCCGGAAAGGCTACGGTCAGGGCTTAAATTTGAGATTCTCTATGAGGCGTTTGGCGGAAAGTTGGCTCATTGGCGCGACTACATCACCGATTATGGTGGGCTTCATCGCCTTCTCACGTCAAACCTTCGCTGACTCTTGCTGCAGTAAATTCCAATGGAAAAGTTGATGGTACGTGTCTTTGACTGGTTCAAGAAAAACGTTGCACTCATTGGTGGACTTATTAGTGAAACAGAGTTCTCATTTCCTACAAGCTCATGCTCTCCTCAATCTTCACATCATTCACTCTTCACAATCTACCAACAGTCACGAGGCAGCACCCTCAAATCAAAATCAAGCTGCCAACACCACAAATCCAGGGACCTTGCACCCAGGACTAGGGCCCGCAGGGTTCAAAATTTACTCCCCTATCACACACACACACGCCCCAAACGAAGAAGACCGCTTGAACATCATGGTTGCAGGTTACTACTCAGCGGATTTCACGGCAATGCAGCTGCTGAAAGTTATGAGTCGCCTCACACAGCCAGATACGACGTACATCCCTTATTTCCTTCTCTGCCGCGAAATGGGTGTGCGTGCGGTCGATGGCATGATCAAAGGTCGCTTGTTGGACCTCCGTTGGACAGAGACGATTACCCGGGAGGACGGAGAGGAAGTGAGAGCACGTAGCGGAGTGATGAGTACTGCTGGAGGCCCGGGAGGGATCCCAAGTTACTCTCCGCCTGGCGTCGAGCCGGTCGCCGTGGACATGATGCCTCAATCATCTGAGGAGGGCATGATACCTATGCCGGAGCTCGAACTTGGGCAGAGGGATATCTATGAGGATGTGCTGGAGGTGGTTGGACCTAAGCTGGTACCTACGACACCCATCATGCGATATGCAATGCGTGATGTGGTCCGGGAGTACGAGGACGACCAGTCGGTTTCTGAGTATGCTTCGATGTTGGACGTTGATGAATATTGATGCACGAAAAATGAGATGTTTCGATGGATTATCCTGCCTATAGATACTTCGTACAACTATTCATCTTCCCCCTCAGCGCAGTCTCTTTCTCTCATGTCCTATCAAACCCCCCGTTTCGTCATGTATCAGGCTAGCATTTGTATTTTACTCAAGTCCAGCATATTTGACATCTGCATTTGCATCTAACCAAGCAAGCCATTTCTTCAGGTAACTCCCTCCATGACAAATAGTCGACGAATCGCCCACGACACACTGAGATACAGTGAGATTGGCAGAAGTGATATGGAAGTAGAGACATACTAGATGACGCTTTGCTCTCGTCATAGCCACTGTGAGATCAGAGTGAACAACGGATAGTGTAACAAATTGACCACAGCCTACCATTGAGACGTCGTTTCTCCTTCAAGAATCCTACTTCTCTCTGCGAAACAGAAGGTGTGTTTCATTGTTGAATAAAGTGGGAAAGTACCTACCTTATCATTACTGCGTACGAGACTGATAATGACCGCTTCTTTTTCTCGGCCTTGCATTCCGTCAACACTTCCTATTTCAAGTGCCGCCCCATACGTTGGACGTAGAAGATTCGACAGGAGAGTCACTTGAGCTTGATATCTGAAGATGAACGGTCCACATCAGTAGTATCCATTAATTTAACATGTTCGAGAAAAGAAATTACGGTGTAATAACAGCGATTTGATCCGGAAGAAGTCCCCCTTCCACCTTTCGTTTTTGGAGCATCAACCACGGCTTAAAACGTAAAACTGCAATCATGAAAACATACCAATTTCTCGACCCAATTCTTCACGACTGTCGCCTCGTTCTCGTTACATCGGCTACCCTCATCTTCATCTCCATCTACCCTCTCAAAGTACTCACAACCTGCAGTGTCAAAAAACACCACAGGAGTCTCGAACATCTCTTTTTGGTTATCTTCATTGTCTGCCCGTACGTTCGGAAGGTCTACCAAAAGATGACCCTCAACTGAACTGTGCGATGTGAGCTGAGATGAATACAGTGTTTGCGACGGAAAGGCGCAAATCTGTGAATGCATCCTGAAGGATGATCAACGCTTAGCTAAAAGTCGGCATGCAGCCGTAAAGCTGACCTGTACTGGATGGTGAGCATTCGCTTAATGCTCTCTCCATACATAATTTCGAGGCGATCAAACAAGGTGGTTTCCAATGTCCGCGGCGGACGCAGCAAAGGTCGATGAACTGTCGTCATGACCAACCCTGATGGTGAGGGTTGCGGTCTCTCTGTTTCTAGTCCTTTTTCCTCATGATCGTCGACCAGCGAGTCAGACGCAGAGTCTGGTGTCTCATCTTTCTTGTTTTTAGTTGTATATTTTTTGACCGTCGTTGACTTGAAAGCGTCCTTCTCTTTCTTGTTAGGTAGTGATAGAATAGTTGGTGGTAATTGCATTGGATCGCCAGCCAGGATGAGTTTCTTCGCTTTGAAAATGGGTATCCAACAGACCTGAAATAACAATAAGTCTACATGAATGACAACAGTGCATCTGCTTACAGGTTCCATAGCTTGTGTCGCTTCATCAATGATGAGAACATCGAAGTCGTGATCTACGAGTTGACGCCCGCCAGCAGAATGGCAAGTTGCCAGTACTATCTTTCAATAAAATCAATAATGCTGGAATAGGATACCGAAAAAAAGCGCGACCTGTGACTCCGAAAGGACTGATCTTACAACCCCACCTTCGCGTTGGCGGTACCTGTATTTTCATCGAGGTTGAAGAAGAAAGCCTGCCGTTGTAAATGACTTACTCTTTACGAAGAGCCTTCACATCGTCCCATAATTTCTTCCGTTCTATACCTTTGGGGCGCTTCCCTTTAGCTCCCTTACCCTTTCCAGAAAGTACGGCCAAAGTTTCCTCGAGTTCGTTCTTCACATCTTTCGCCAAAGCCGCCTGCAGGCCTGACATTATGATGTCTGAGAACAAGGTTTCTGTGCGACTTACCTGATCCGTTCTTGTCGCTTTCACCTCTAATGTGGAGTCGAGGATACCCTCGTGAGACATGACTCGCGCCGGATGCCCAATCCTAGTGACTTTCAATCGTTGTCCCTTCTCTGGGACTGGAAGCGATAGTAGGCGTTCAAGGATATTGTCAACAGATAGATTGGATGCTCCGCAGACAAGAAGCCTAAGAGGTATGGGGTTGTACGGGGAGATAGAAGTGAACTGCCGAATGAGTTCAATGAGAGTATGTGTCTTGCCAGTACCTAGGTTGAGGATCACAAATCTCGCATGGAAGAAGTTCTAGAGGAAATGACCTGGAGGTCCGTGGATACAGGCCACCTCAGGAGATTCTATGCAGAACTTGATCGCCTCTTTCTGACTCGGATTAAGTGCATCATCGAAGAATTCGATATCATTGATGGGCTGTGATGGAGAACGAGGTATTACTCCCATGAGAACTTTGGTAAGATGTATTGACTCGGGCTGCGCCTTTTCGTCCTAATAGCTTGTGAACCATCGAGGAATGACGATGAACCACAGACAACATACTTTCGCAAGATTAAGACGTTTATCTAGCCGATCTAGGGCCTTTTCCATGCTGAAGTGAGGAAGAAATCAAAAAGGGCTCCGACAGAGGCCGGGAAATATCTGACCGGTCATATGTAACGCTGTTTGCAAGCTTCACTACACGACACCGTTCAGGTAGATCTAGATCTTCAGAGAATGAGTCTGACGAATCCACCGCAATGACGATTCTCGTGTCAGATATCTGCAGTAGTCATTCAGCTTTGAGAAATCACACAGAAAGAGACACACCTTATATACAACTCCCTCCAGTGATCCTTTGAACTCGTCCATAGGTTTTTTGGCTTTTTTTGCGACACTAGACACATTGGCCTCTATTCTTGCTAAATCTCCTATACTTGTCGGATTGTTGGCATTTGTTCGTTCGCGGACTAACCATTTGTGCTTACCGAAATGTATGTGGGGGAAAGGTAGAGGTCGAATGATATGCTGCTGGTCGTTCCAATTCTACCAAGCTGTTCTTGTCATAAGAACAGAATGCTGAAAAACCTTCTATGAGAGACAAAGCTACGTTTTCCCACCCAAACCAACGTTGACCCCAACAATCCCTAGACCGCCCAATGACAACCCCTTCTGTTCGAGGAGTTTGGGACCACAGTTGGAAAGTAGGAGTGAACTACGCTCTATCTCTGTGTCACGTTCTTCTTGGAGAAGTCGCCTTTGACGGTTTAGAAACACTGCTACTGTATCAGAATCAGCAGCCATTGAACTTGACAAAAACGAAGTTCCAATGCCAAAAGATCGATCAACCAAACTTGATCGAGTTGTGTGTAATCATTGACGATCTTATCGTTATCAGCATTTGATTTATCCCAACACTGGGAAACGAGGTTAAGTGATACCCACCGTCTTCGCAGTTGTCTCCCGAGATGTCTTGTGGTTGCCAATTCGCGAATCAGAATTCTGGACCAGTCTGGCGTCCCGATGATGGTTCCAAACCTACCCCGTCTAGACCCGATACCACAATTTACCGACAAGATATTCTTCAGAACATCGAGGAAACGATTAAGGAGCTGGATATTGAACTGAGAGAACTAAGTCTTGATATTCATGGTATGATTATAGTGATCATTGGAATCTTAGCTGGGCTTCACGTACAATGTTCCATGTAGCTCATCCTGAACTCAAATATGTGGAACAGTACGTGAACAAATCTCTTCCGTTACGTTTTCTGTTTTCAATAGCCGAAATAGCCATGCGCATGACGTACTGACAGAATTTATGTCCAAGCATGGCTTCGAGGTCACAAAACATTATCATTTAGACACGGCATGGCGTGCGGTGTTTACCAATGGTGAAGGTGGAAGGACGATTGGAATCAACTCTGAGGTACGTGTTGGAGGGGTTTAGTTTTAGTAGGCCCTGATCCGGGTGTTGCACTGTGTCAGATGGATGCTTTGCCTGGCGTAGGACATGCATGTGGTCATAACCTGATCGCGATTTCAGGTATACCAAGAAAATCGGTCGTTGTCAACAATCTTTGACTATCTAGATATTCAGGTGTCGGTGTTGCGATCTCTATCAAGAGGGCCATTCAAAAATTTGACATTGCGGGAAGAGTGGAGCTCCTCGGGACACCCGGTGAGAAAAGCTAGCCGTGCGTCTTAAGAAAGAACGAACATCTCATTATATATTTGATCTGTTTAGCGGAGGAAGGAGGGTCTGGGAAAGTCATTCTTTTAGAGAAGGGTGCTTACAAGGACATGTCCGCTTGTCTTATGTTTGTGACTCTGCACTGTCTATATGCTCGGACTAAATGCAATGGATAGGTGCCACCCCGCTCCTGGACCAGTTGGGTCCGTAAGCCTTACCAGCTGCCTCGCCTTGCACAGGATTGAAGTGGAGTACCAAGGACACACGTGAGGCAATTTAAGGCGTGTGATTAGATCCTTATAAGTGATTCAAGTGCCCATGCCGCGTTATCTCCCTGGGAAGGCAAGAATGCCCTGGATGCGGCTGTCCTCGGATACAATAATATCTCGGCGCTCCGTCAACAACTCCTGCCAACCCACCGTGTTCATGGGATCATTGAAGGTAAAGATTGGGTACCCGGGAGTAAGTTGTGTATTCTTGTGCTTGATATCCAGTATTCCAATACTTCATTGAATGACAGTCATTCCTGATTATGCCAAGATGGTGTATGGAGTTATTCTTTATATCTCAAGTCACATCAGTTAAACCTTGATCATCTAGCTGTTATGTACGTGCTCCAACACGAACCGAGGCGCAAGCCACTTTACAACGGGTACTTCCCTGCTTCGAGTGAGTCACTTTCATCCCTCCAACGTTTGAAATTCTATCAATGAATGATGTTAGAGCGGCGGCGTTGGCAACGGGTTGTAAGGTCAATGTAAAGATAACAGGAAGTACCTTTGATCTCCGACAAAATCCAGTTCTCGGTAAAGAAACTGCTCGCATCTTTGCGAAAACCATCTGAATGTGATTCTTAGGCGGTGAAGTAGCAAGCGTGAACACGGCGAAGTACGGTGCAGTTGATTACGAGTGGGGGATTAAAAGCGCTTCGACTGACTTCGTGAGTAAAAACACAATTGATTAACATTGGTTGAATATCTGATGGATACTTCTCAGGGAAACGTAACTTATGGTATGTTTAATCTTTTCTCTCCAATTGTCACTAAACCTCAGTAAATGTACAACAGCCCTCCCATCACTTCACCCAGGATTCGGTATGTTTACATCACTTATTGTTGGGCTCGGATAGTCAGCTGTAATATGATTCAGCCATACCCACGGTCCAGGATGGTGGAAACCACACCATCCAGTTTGCGGAAGCTGCTGCAACCTCTGTGGCGCATTACGCTTGTCTTGATGTGACGAAATCTCTCGCTGCTACAGGCGTACGCGTCCTCATCGATGATGACTTTTTGGAGAAGGTGACGTCATCGTCTGTGTGCGATGCACAGAATCCACTCAATTCTTCGATATGCAGGTGAAAAAAGCGTACGATGAAGATTTCGAGATTCAGAAGTTCCTGGCGGGTAATTGAGTTTTTCTTTCTCACATGGCGCCCTACCAATTGTAAATCATTCCTGTCATATGGAGTCAAAGATAACAGTCTATGTATCTACATTTCTGGAGAATAACAGATTGTAACTATCAAAACGAGGCTATTCGGGAATAATCCACGCATTTCACGAGTAAAAAATTGCCCCGTTCAATAAAAAAGATTTCTTCAGGTAGATTCTGGTGAGTTGCTGATACCACGGTTGACCAGGATCTTAATTTTGAATCGGTTTATTCTTTCCACATGACATACTCGATCATCTCTTATTCCGGAGTTGCTCCTATGCGTTCTACATATGCATGAGAGCTTTCTGCGTCGCCTGAATTACCATCTCAGACATATCTTTTCGTGACTCAGTATTTGCGCCAGAAGGCAAGCTAAGCAGCATCTTAAAATATTCTTTACCAATGCTGCACAAAGATATACCTGAGCTATCGTGCGTACTTCAAGGTGGAGTCGAGTGTTACCCAGAATATTGGGTTGCCCCAATCGGAACACGCGACGCGCTGAAACACGGTCACGTGACGACAGTTCGTCTTCGGAGTGACTTAGCCACCTTTTGTCAAGGATACCTCTCTTATCATGACGTCTGCTTTTCTGGCTCAATACGAAACACTGGATGTCATTGGGAATGGTTCTTTTGGCATTATTAGGAAAGTCAGGCGCAAATCTGATGGTTTGGTGCGTTATTTCCTGAAACAGTTTTGCCTTCTATCTTGTTCACGATGTTCAGGTTTTTGCACGTAAAGAGTTGAATTTTGAGCGAATGAATGAACGAGATAGGAAGCAAATTGTTGCTGAAGTGTATGTTTCTTTCTTTAGGACTATAATGGCGACGCTGATGGACCCTGACAGCAATATTCTCAAGGACCTAGGACACGACCATATTGTACGATACCACGACCGCTACGTCGATAGAGATGCTGGTATTCTCTATATTCTTATGGAATACTGCGGTGGAGGCGACTTGTCGACTGTGATCAAGCAGGCTGCAAGGTCCAACCGACCGATATCCGAAGACAAAATCTGGAGCTATTTTCTTCAAATCCTCCTGGCACTCAATTATTGCCATCATCCAAATGGCCATACACGAACTAGCAGCAGTGGGAACAACGTGTACGACCATGCGGGACCATCTACTCGAGCTCAGATTTTGCACCGGGACTTGAAGCCCGATAATGGTCTGTCCAAGTACTTATCTTTCACTCCATGATTTATTGAGAGACTATCCAAGTCTTTCTTGACACTGCAGATAAAGTCAAGCTTGGCGACTTTGGATTATCAAGGGCTTTAACTCAAACGAATTTTGCGAATACCTACGTGGGAGTGCGTTGAGTATTACTACCTTCGTTATATTTGCATGTTCACCCCAATACAGACACCTTATTATATGTCGCCAGAACTAATGCAAGAGAAGGCCTACGATACGAAGTCTGATATTTGGTCTCTCGGTTGTGTTATATACGAGTTATGCGCTCTTAAACCTCCATTTCATGAAGCCAAGACACACCAGGAGCTTAGTAACTTCATAAGGTAAGAATAACTATGTTTCGAATTGGATTCCATTGTAAATCTGTCCAGGGCTGGCCGGATACCACCACTTCCTCGGGGATATTCTCAAAATCTCGCTAGTGTTATAAAATCCATGTTGAATCTGAACGTATGTAGGCTCTGTGCTCATCCTCTTTTCTTCTCAGCACAAATTTAGCCTGCTATGCGACCATCGGCTGCCCAATTGCTTCAACATGAGCGGCTCTCACTGACCCTTAAAGTGATCGAAGCTGACAAGATGTGAGTCTAGTCACTTTATTGGACTCAAAACCATTTCTGATCTTTTCTTTTGTAGATTGAATTCCGTTAAAAGCCATCGTGCCGACAATGCTGCTCGAGAACGTGATCTCAATGTTCGGGAAACAATGCTTCGGGAGCGAGAGCAGCAAATGACCGGTCTAATAGGACAGAAGGACGCCGAGATCGCGAATTTGCAACGAATGATGACTACATTACAGGAACAGCGGAATCAATGTTCTCAACAACATATGGAGGTGGCGATTAAGGAGGCAGTGGCGCACCGGGAGGAAGCACTGCGGGTTTTGGTTATGAAGAGGGAGAAGGAAGTTGCAGATGCAATGGCGAGGCGGGAAGAGGAAATAATGGAGGCTGTGAGGAAGAGAGAAGCGGAAGTGTGCGAAGCGTGGGCTGCGAGAGAGACTGAGATTCGGAAGGAGTTCGAGGATGGTGTGAAAGCGGTGGAAGAGCGTATAGAGTGGATTCAGGCAAAGGAGGAGGAGCTGAAGGCGGAGGAAGCCCGCTTAGAAGCTGTACAGTCCGAACTAGAAGAGAGAATGGCCAAGTGGGAAGAAGCTACCACAAAAGGTCGGTACATCCAAGTATGACTTGATCCTCATCTGAACCTTTCCAGTACGCAAAGACAAGAAGCCTTTAGAGGAGATCAAGAATATTCCGGCTCGTCATGCTGATGTTATACACCTACCCCAGCAACAACGTCGAATGCAAGAAAACCCAACTCCACGACCAACCCACAAAAGGCTCTCAACCATTTCTACGCCAGTCATGCGACCGTCTAAACTGGATTCACTACCGTCTGCCATGAAGGGTGTCGTGCTCACATCAACTGGTGAGGTACTTGCGACGCCCACACCTCAAGAGGTTGCAAATCTCTTTCAAAACTCACCTAAGGTCGGGTTGAACTTTACCAAGATTTTCGACTTCGAAGATGGCGATGATGACGACGCGTCGAGTCAAGCATCATCATCAACGCCAGTCATAGATGGAGGTGTCAACCTGCCGCCAAGTCCCAGCTCAAGAAAGGAGAAGGAAAAGATCAAGACGAAAACCAGGCAACGCGGTGCCTCCACAGATGCGGAATTAGCGGCTTCGTCGCCTACAATCCCGAGCAATAATGCATCAAATGTGCTCCCGACTCGTTTGCGGAGGCCTTCTATCCGGTCGCGATCTCAAGTGCAGCGATCCGCAACGCTGCCTTCCTCGACTTCAGACCCCTCAAGTCTTTCTTCAGCCAGTGGATCCGCATCCACATCCCAGATTGTTTCCAAGCCCTTATCTCGTCCACATCTAGCCAACCCTACAAGCCGGACAACTGTGATAAAGCAACAGCCTGAGTATGATCTCGCTGACGAGGAGAATCTTCCTAGCCCGTTCCTCAAACGGAACCTTGATCGGCCTGCGACAAGGCAGCCAGTTCAACAGGTGAAGAAGCGCCCGAGTACTGGCCACGGGTTGCGGGTGGTTGCAGTAGCGAATGCTGCAATCAAACGAGTGTCTGCTTCTTTATCTTCAGAGGATGCCCCCACAGAATCTTCTGATACGGCCACACGACCGGCGCTCGCAAGTGCACGTAAAGCAGGTGAAGATGCACGCAAGACACTTTCGCGATAGCGATATATGTCGACCCGCTCCCCTTTTTTACCTTTTCTCCTTCATAGAATCACGTTGTATATCATATTTCATAAATGGATGCATTTCGAATTTGTCTTCGTCTTTCTTTTTCCTTCTTTCATTTTGCAAATGTATCACGCGGATGAGTATCCAATGTCAATATTTGCCATCGAGTTGCACAATGTCTTCTAACAATGGTGAAGGCTGTTAGCATGCTACCTTCGATGAGTACAGATTCATTACCCCTATGTTACTTCGAAAACATCATCAGCTACTTGTTGCTACAGTGAAACAGATGACCGAGCTTCAACAACCAAGATATCAAAATGGGGGGGACGGCACGATAGCGGTATATAATCGGGACTTTGAAAAATCGGGGGTAGTATGAACACCGATGGGACCAATCCACCTGACCCTCACACCATGCCTGGCTAGTTAGGCTGGTCAGGCACCCCCCCCGTGATGTGGCTAATTAGCCCGGATATTCCAGTTACCCGCCACTGGCAATATCGATGAATATTAGAGAGTATTTGCAACACGGTTTTTGGCAGTTTCGACATCCATCAAAAGTTAGCCGAGTGAAAATTCTTGGCGTGATTGGCGTGATCCAGATGTTCAATGCGTTGTCACGCTCATTGCTTGACCACTGCATCCGTGAGTTTGTCGTGAACAGCAAGCTTGAGCACATACTATATATCATACTATTCTATTGAGATCATGATAGATAAGAAACAACTAGAGTCTCTCTTTTAAAAGAGTCAAGAAATTGTTCTGAAACTGCTCGGTAAAACGAATGGTCGGCATGTACCTCATTACTACGAGTTACCTCCTGCAGAAGTTTTTCTTGAAAGACCTCGCGCTTCTCACGCTCTTCAAGCATGAATGACTTCCAGTCAAAATCTCAACGCGACGTGAAAAGTTCATGAAGACTGTTTATTATCCTTGCTTGGACA